>PTEX01000021.1:1043971-1092954 GCA_003342815.1 Eudromia elegans | reverse complement strand
GGACGCGGGCACGGGCGGCCGCACGCGGGTAAGAGCGGGCCGGGGCGGCGGTGACGGCGGAGGGCGGCTCGAGGTGCGYGGTGGCCGCGGCCCCGCAGCTGCGGCGCTCGCGCCCTTCAACGCTGGGCATTAAAGGAGCCCGCGGGAGCGGGGAAGGTCCCCGCGGCGGCGGCTAGGGCTGCGGCGGGGGCTGCGGAATCCGCCCCAGCCTGCGGGGCTCTGCGAAGGCGCCGGGGCGCTCCCCGCCAGCCCGCGGGCTCCCCTGACGGAGGTGGGCGAAGAGGGGTGGTGGAAATCTGCAGTGATCAATGAGAAATATGACATGGGAGGATTGTAACTACGARAAACAAATGGAAACTGGTTGGATACATGTCAATATCTCGAGCTCAGGAGTAACAAATATCTACCTTATAAATGAAGAAGGGATAATCAATGTCTTTTATCTGTCTTATAACTGAAAGAACAGATAATGTTCTTCCATCATGGACAATACTGCATGGGATCTAGGCATGTCGAATCGCATGGTAGATGAAGTGTTCAGTAAGTTATTGCTTTGTGTATTTCAGGCAAATATGTCCAGTCTTTTCAATTTCTCATCATATGGCAGCTCTTCTATAGCTATCTGTTCTCAGAAATTGTCCTTGAGCTTCCTCTTTCCTCCCATCCACTTTGGGGACAGGTGAACCAGTAACTGGAGTGAAACCACCCCTGGGGCTGCCTGGCCCARTATTGCAGGCATCACATCTTCAATGCTGTGCCAGGATTATCAGAAAAAAGAACTTACGCTAGGGCGTACGGAGGAGSCTCCCTGCATTTTACTAACCGTACTGCAATCCTGCCAGCGCTGTTCTACACCCGTTTGCTTTCTAGTAGCCTCTGCCTTTGCTGTGGTGCTGCATGCTGTGCAGCTGCCTCAACCCAGCCTCTGCAATAGACTTAAATTTTTAATCTAATGGTAACAATTTAATAAAGAAGGTTATGAGTCATTTCTGTGGCTTTGCTGACCTGAATTCCATATGTAACTCTCTTCCCATTCATCTAGTGTGGCTGCAAGTCGCTGAGCGTAGCCAGTAGCATCTCTTCTCTTTACACGCCTAATAATTATGTTCTACGTGGCCCACTTTGCCACCCCATCCCAAAACTTCTTCCTTCAGCAGATTATCATGGTTCATGTCCACCACCTCACAAGCAAACTTTACACATTTCTGCTGTTATTGGCCTGGCCACATTTTGTTTACAGCATTCCTAAGCTATTGATTTGGATTTTATTTTATAGAGTTTGATGTTGTCGTCTGGTTGGGTATCCTGTTGACCTAGGTTGTGGTAGCTGTGCCGGGTTTTGCATTGAAAAGCATCAGGCAGCATCCTCCAGCCAAGGGGATTTGCATATGCTAGGTTAATGCTGGAGTGAATGCATGTTTTTTACTTTCTGAACATAGGAGCCAAGCACAGCAGTGCTGTCCGGCTTCTGTTTAACACTGCAGCGTGGTCTTCACCATTTGGTGCTACAGAGATTTGCAAACTTGCTTTTCTTAGGATATTATACTTTTAAAATCCTTCTTTACTGGGATTATTTCAAGGAGCAGTTGAGTCTGAAGATCCAGCTGCCAATATAAAGTAAGGAAATGTGAGAGCAGCAGTGATAAAAAAAGTAAAACATTATTTGTTATCTCTGATGTCAGCACAGGGGAAACAGTTTTCTCTAGTACTGCAGTTTTCTTTTTTCCTATGGGTGTTTCCAGCATGTAAAAATAAACAATAGTATTGTCTTTTCCAGGACCAGATTGATCTTCCATTTTTTGTTWCAGCTATCAGGATGTGCACACCACAAATGATTTTGCTTATTGATTTATAGTTAAAATGCAAAACCAAACCAAAACAAAAACCTACATAAGAAAGAGACACAGCAGTTTAGGAGAAATGCAGGAAGAGTTTTTCTAGCAGTAATCCAACAGCTGTCATTAGCAAGAGCACAGCTTTGCTCTCAGTATTGTATGCCATTAACCTAGCCCTTGGTTCTCTCTCTATTTCCCCTAGGGTGTCTCATTTGCTTAAAAAATCCACTTAAATGAAACAGACTACCCATGGGCAGAGGGACACATACCAATCTTGGTACTTACCTCGCTTCAATTCTTTGTCTTGCCTTAAACTTTGCATTTGACCTCGAACGTGGTATTTGTGTCCCCTGACAGGTCAGTAACGTGACGAGGTTCTTGTTTTGTTGGCAGTAGCTCAGACACTGCACTGACAGGCTCCATAATAACTGTGACCAATCAGAGAGGTACCAGCATCGGCCCTTGGCTTCCTCATGGTGCTGAGAGACGATGCTGGGGACAGTTCACGGCCCCAGTGCGTGCTCTGCCCTGTACTCAGGGCAGATGTAAAGACAGCAAGAATTATAGTGCTTTGTACATCCATTATTTGCATGAAGGACATTTTCTTCTAAACAYCACAGCTATTTCTGCAGTGAGCATCATGTAGCAACTCACCCAATTCCCCTGGGTGGTCACAGCACCTCGGGCCCTGTGTCACGAGCGCGGGAGCGGACTGGGCTGCGTTTGCTCCAGGTGCCAGGCGGGGCGTCTCTTTCAGAGGGCAATCGCCACCACTGCACAGCAGGGCCAAAACTGCAGGGGCTGGCGTTACTGAAAGGGTTGTTATGTCCCTGGTGCCCCTGGAACATAACAAGGTGGTTTGGTTCCCCTGGTTATCGAATGGGCACTTGCCTAGTCCCGTTCACATTGACCAGCACCCCTCCTGAGGATCCTGGGCCCTCATGTTACCTCTTGCCCCAGGTGCAGCTCACCTGCAAGGTGACAGGATAACAAACAGCAGTAAAAAGCTGCYGTTTCCCAGTCCAGTTTGTCTGAGGATAAAGACTTTACTGTCCGGGGCTTTCGAGCTAGCACTTCACACCATCCTCAGCTGAGGTTAGTAACTATTGAATGTTCCTCCTTTAGGCAAGCTACTTAATATTATTACAATTAAAAATAATCTTTGATATGGAAACAATTCTAGCAGTGATGATCTAAAAGAGATTGTAATTCAGAAACAGATTATAAATCATGGACCAGCATAAAGAAAATKAATTTCTTCTCAAGACTCACTTCCATGATTTGAATAGTTACGAATAATTCCACTAATGTTATTTTAAAAACAATTTGAAACTAGTTATTTCCTAACTTTATTCTGCATCCAGGTGGGAGCAGCAGTACTGTTTCATCTCTTTTCAAATTCTCCAGYGAAAAAAMCTTTCGTCATATCCAGATCAAAGGCAGTGTCATCCTTTTATATCTTCTATATAAAAAAGCAGTAGGTTCATATGGATAATTTTGCAATTTACATAATGGTTATTTTCTTGCAAAGGGCATGATCTAACTTCCATTAAAGTGAATTGATTAGCATTTTAGCATTTAGCATTTTATTTGCATATGAGTTGTCAATCCCTCATTAAAGAAGCTGACTAATGTAAACTCCAGAATGCTACATGCATCATCAAGGTTCAGAAAAGCTCATCCAATTATGAAATGAAGTTTGTGATCACTGCGTGGCCATCCTAAAAGTTCACGCATAGTCTAATACTACATAACAGTTAATTATTTACTGAACTCTATATGGGACTAAATTAGCTCCCAGGAACAGGGCATAAACTAAYCCTAGAGTAGCCCTAGGGACTAAAAGCACTTTGCAAAGAGTCGCATTTTCTGCAAAAAGATTTTAAACATGGAAATTTCCTGAGAGCACCCATTGGTCTTGATTCTTACATTTACATTTCCGTATGCAAATAAAAAGGAACCTTATTTATATCTCAAATATATGTCAGATAATGAACTGTTCCTCAAAAATAAATTTTTTTGATGTTTTGGGTTTTCATAGCAGTTGCTGGTGAGCAGGGAGATCYGTCCGGGCCTGGATTAAGGATATTGTTTTGAGCCTCCTCTGTGCGGTGGTGGAGAGCAATCAGCCTCGTGCTACTGAACATCTGTTTGTGCTACACAAAGACTGCTCCTAATCACCACGGACCAAATCCCATTTATTTGCTCCAGTATTCATTTAACTTGGGATTTATTCCACCTGCTCCTTAGTTTTTTTACTTGAGACTAAAGAAAATGAAGGATGTTTCTCCATTTACAGATCCATTCCAGAGCAATTCATTGAAAGACAAATATCCAGCACTCTATGGAAATAGTTTAAAATAGATTATGCACCAGGATACCAGGATTTTCTTTCTAAATATCAATTGCCATAAATTGTAACACTAAGAGCAATTTCTCAAATCTGATTATGATTTTTTACTACAAATATGCAAAGAATTGCATTGAATTATTTCTTTCTAGTGAAGGAAATTTGCATCTAAATACATACTGCCATGCAGCTTCATTTTTAGGCACTTAAAACTGGAAGTTTACATCACCTCCCTCGTAGTATTCTCCTCTCTATAGGACCTCAGATATATTATGTTTTCTTAGCCAATACAGCCTGTGTTTTTGAAAGCATGAATGACCTGATGTGCCCTTGCAGCTACTGCTCCACAGATGGAGAACATGGAGGGACTGTCCCATGGTTTACGGTGCTCCAGTACTTCTCAAGGGATTGAAGCCAAGGAGGGTGGGAGCTCTCTGACATCTATGGTTAATAGGGTAGAGGACTAACTCTATCTCAGAAAGAAATATATCTCCATCAGTGGTAAAAAATCATTGCAGTATTATAGCACTGTCGGAAACTACAGCCTGGCTATTCTAGAAAAAACTCTTATTGTTGTACAAGGATTATAGCAAAGAAAATAGTTATGACAGAGAGGAGTTAGAGCCCAGCAGGTGCTGACTTCATACAGCCAGGAACATGCAGGTGGACTCCTCTCCAAGTCTTTGAAAACATGTTTTGAATCCTCTCACTGACAGACATTGGCAAAAAAGCTGCCCCAGTAAAACCAAATTGTCTACTCCTTTCCTTAGAAGGAATCAAAGATAAAAATACATCTGTGGTGTCACTGAAGTTCACCATGTAACATCTGGGCTGCAGAAAGGTTTAAAAGTAGCATGGTGWGAGCAGAAATGGTATTGCTTACAGCTTTGCACCACTCTGCATCAGCAGAGGTTTTATATTTGGAGCATCCAAAAGCATGTTTTGCTTATCAGTCCTTTACTGCTCAAGAGTTAATATATTTGAGACCACGATAAACTGTGGTGTTTGACACTGAAACTAAATGGGGTTTGTGCTGCTTTTACTTATCCCTTACTCTCCTCATTTACTCTTCCCAGTTAGTTTTCAGAGAAACTCCTTATTCTCATGCCTGGTGCCCTTGTGCAGTGCAGCCTTCAAGAGCATCCTGCTCTACAAGTAGCTTGGGCATCTGCTCTCCACAGTTTGGCACCTCTTCTGCTTTTGTGCACTCAAAATAACAACAGCCCCCCAAGAGGGGCTGGTTAGTTAATTGCTTTTTTGAACTGATTAAAGTTTGAAATATGTTTATTTCATACAATAATTATAACAAAGGCAACCTGGTGGGTATGACCTATAAACAGCAAATGGTACGTGTGCACTTGGAAAACTCAAACCACAATAAGAAGCAGCACAGATGGTGCATGGCCTTGTTTACATACACAAAATTAACAGTATGGGATCCAATTAACAAGGTGGAGATAGTCATCATCACATTAGCCAGTAATTTCCAGCATATGTAAACCCAAGACTTCAGCATTTCCTCCTCGGACTGGATGAGGTTGAACTTATCCCATTCCCTTGGATTCCAATAATGGGATGGTGGYGAAAGGTCACTGGAAAGCATTAAGGGCAGCAGATAAACGCCAGGCACGTCAGCAGTGTCCAACAGCATCCCGGCCAGGGCGGGCGCGCTGGGAAAGCTCCGCTGACAGTGACTGTGGCCTCAGCCACACAGCCTGGCTCTATTCAGGCACCAAAAAATAAGATTCAGTTGTGAAAGCGAAAATATCATGGCCACTTCTGTCACCAAACTACATGCACGCAAGGAAAGCATTATTCCTACTCTTCTCTGCCCTACTAATTCTAACAAAGTTTATCCATGACAGCACTTGGTGCCTTGAAGAGTTAAACTGATGGATCTTTATGCATCTGGGTTTATATTTGTCTTTGTTATCCTTGCTGCACATGGTCAAATGCCTTCTTTTTCTACCGCTAGAGACAGTTACAATACAGAGAAAAGTAAAAGGCTTCTTGTGAGATGTCCTCCCTTCACCAATAGGTGAGCAAAAACCATCAGAAATGTCCCGTGCACACAAACTGCCCTGCACGGACCACCCCACAGCAGCTGGAGTTGGTTTAGCAGCTCCCTTCACAAAAGCTGTTACCTGCACAGTCCTGGTGACACCGGTGACACCAGTGAGCAGCTCATAGCAACTCTCCCCACTGGGAGGCAATGAGACCACAGGCCRCAGGGTTGTTGCTGCCACCCCAGGCAGTGTCCCATATCGGGGAGCGCGGAGCCTCAGCCGCCGGGGAGCTCTCACCGCTCCCTTTTCCAACAGGACTTAACCTGCCCCTGGGATTACAGCTCTGTCTTTTCAAGGAGCACGATTAAACTCTAATAAAATCAACATTTAAACAATTAAATAGAGTTTTAAAAAGCTCTAATCCCCTCAAAGAAAATTTTCATCCCCGTTAATAACTGCGAGCTGAAATGCTATGCGTTTAATGAGTTTATCCAAAGAAACTCTGAGAAGGTTCCTAATGCCCTAGTATAGAAATACTGTACTGCATCTGAACCTGCTTTTATATTTTTAAGAAATTATTGCTTGTATTTAAAATACATTAGCTAACAAGGAATTTGGGTAATAAATTGCATCAACAGATGCAACTCTTTTGTGAGTTAATGTTCTGTTTTAGCAACAAGTATACAAAACCATGAGCTCTTTTGGCTGTTTCTTTTGCCAAAATGCATCTCACACTCACAATATATGGGAGGATTTTGATAACATAAGAATTTTTTACAACTGCTGTCACTTTGTTAACCATCAGATGCTGAGTAACTTCCTAAAAAAACCCCACCAATTTAAATAATGGTTGAATTCTACCATGACAGAACAATACAAACTAAATAAAATAGATTTATCTCTATGACAAAGGATAAGTGTCCGATATTTTTATGCAAGTCCTAAAGCTTCTCTTTGCCATGAATCATGAAGTTCCTGAGTATCCCAGTCCTTGCTGTTCCTAGGATACTTGCTGCCTAGCCAACTCCAGCACTTCCTCACACAGACGCGGAGCTGAGCCAGAACATTTTGTTTCTTTGTTTTCATTAATAAAGTGTAAATGCGACTCTCAGCATGTGGGCTCTTTACGACTGTATCTGTTAAATGGAGATACTCAAAATGCCTTCTTGTTAACAGCGAGTGAAACCACGAGAAGCAGTACTCCTGAATGGTGGAAACCCTGAAGAGAAGCATCGTGCGGCTCAGCCATGTCGCTGCCCTTCCGCAAAGAGCTGGAGAAATACAAGAATATCAACGAAGATGAAATACTCAGTAAACTCTCGGAGGATGAACTGAAACAGCTAGAACATGTTCTTGATGACCTTGATCCTGAGGTTAGTGGTAGGGGCCGGGGGACTAATATCTCGAATGCTGCATTTTCTATTCGTGTTGTGCTGGGAGACTCAGTGTGCTCGGAAGGATGAACAGCTCAGCTAGGGGTGTTTTGGTTTTCCTCCTGCTATGATGGGCGATTTGCTTTTCTACAGGCTGCAATGCCCCCTCCATCCCTTGTCTATCTAGGCACGAGCTTGACTGGGCTGTAAATCTTTAATTATGTTTGTACACAGCAGTAGGATGAGATGCTTTATATGGCTGCTATTTCTGAGCACAGCAATAAACAAATAAACTTAATGGGTGTTTGTCAAGATCAGATCTTTTGAACTTCAGAAATCTGTTGACTATGCCATTCAACACAGATATTTTTAACTGAAGAGAATATTTTTAGGCATGATTTAGGGAACGTAGACTGAGCCTAGCAGCTGTCATTTTCTAGAGAACAGGGATAATGTGGATTTTGAGGAGAATATTGCAGAGTGCCTGGCACCGCTCAGTCCTGCAGCCGGGGTGATGGGCACATGCTCTTGTGGGAGGTCTGCCTACACCTGCCACAAAAACTGCTAAGCTGGTGTGGGAGTTCAAAAATCAGCATTAGAATGACGTTAATTTTTTTGAAAAAAAGAAAAGAGAGGGGAAAAATGGGAAAAATAACAAATCAAGATAGAAAAGGTAGAGAAAACACATCCTGTTCCCACCTGGGCTCTAAACTATATGGTTGTACGGTGTACAACACAAAGAATTCTCATCTTGCTCTGTTCGTTGGTGCTGGAATTGTAAACATGGTTAGTAAAAACATTCCCAGCTGGCAGGAGTGAGAAGCCTGGAGAAGATACTGTTTTTAATGACTGCATTTGAATAATTTGTGTAACTGCTGTCACCAAAGAGCATTATGTGAAGCAACATGCAAAGAATAATTTCATTTAAAAAAAAAAGAAAAAAAAGAATTAAATGTGGGACACTGTGTGAAACTGCACCATGTCCTGTGTGCCCATCCCTCTTTGCCATGTACCCGCAGAACGCCTTGCTGCCCGCCGGCTTCCGGCAGAAGGACCAGACCACTAAAGCCGCCACCGGCCCCTTTGACCGGGAGCGGCTCCTTTCCTACCTGGAGAAGCAAGCGCTGGAGCACAAGGACAGGGAAGACTTTGTGCCRTTTACAGGGGAAAAGAAAGGTACAGTCTGGGCTTGGGTCTGCCACGAGCGCGGAGCCACCCCAACACGGGCATGCGGGGCAGGGCAAAAGCTGCAGCGGTGCCGAAGCTGCGCGGGCCACGTTGCGCAGGGTGAGGTTCCTGAGCCAGGTCCGAGCTGTTGCTGAAGGAGATAAAACCATRATTTATCTGCACTGGGATGGGCTGTCTGGCTACTCTGGAGTTTTAATTCCAGATTTTGGATCAAGCCCACGAGGGAGTTTGCAAACACATTGACACCAACCCAGCAAAGGGCGGGAGGAGAAGCTTCCCATGGAAGCAAAAGCCTCTGTCTAAAGTTCAGCACAGTTCTGGGGAGCTTCACCTACTTAATGGGGACTGTTCCTACATTATGCCATTTCATGGGTGCAGGTAAGTAGGAGGAAAAGTGTCAAATACCTTCTACGTAGTATCTACAATCACTCTATGTAATAGTTCAGGGAGTGAACTTGCTAAAAAATAAGTATTTTTCCGGTTGCTTACTAGCACATCTGGCAATGCTATTTCCACAGTCAGTTCCTGTGTTCCCTTTGTCCTACAGSTACAAGGGAAAAAAAAAGAGAGAGAGAAAAAGAGGAATTCTAACTAATCACTCAAAACAGCTTATTGGTTGAGTGATCATAGGGTCATCATACTCTTTTTTTAAGTGCGCTCTTTTAGCACCATTACCACTTCTTCCTCATCCATTTACAGTGGACAAAACCCCCCATATCCGGCCACCCTTTAATTYGARCCCTTTCCAAAACATCCAATTAATTTCCCGTTATTTCAGTGGGACCTGCTTAAAGGTAGGCAGATATTCTGAGAGAGTCAAGAGCAATGTTTTCTASTCTATGTGTCATTAGTATTTACAAAGGATATACAATATTATTTTCAGCCTGGATTGCTGTTACTATCATTACATTGTATTTTCACTCTTGAAACAATGAGAATACAGTCTTCAGCCAGATCTGATTGYTGCATCATTTTATCCTGCCACACATTTATTTCAATGGGTTTTTCTCCATCATAACTCATTCACCATCATTCCTGTGCTGTGTTCAAAGAACTGGCTTTGGAAAAGCATCTTCTCATTCTGAGCATGGTGTGTTACTCCCTGGTACCCGTGTCTCTTCCCGCTGCCCTCCAGGTTGCCTGGCATGGGGGTTCCTACTCACTGGCAGCCTGACTTTGCTGCCTCCCCTTCTTCTGCTTTCCCTCACTCTGCACTGTGAAGACACCATRATCTCTAAGGCTCAGCATCTGAGCCTCAGAAAACATATGACTGAAATCTCCAACTGCCAAATAAAAACAATCTGAAATCTTCCTACAAGTTGTATGATAGTTCTGCTGACTGCAGGGATCTGGTGAGCTCTGCTGAATGCTGCCTAAAGGCCGTGCGTGTGTGGCTGCTCAGTATCTAGAATCAGTGCTTTTAACTGCAGCACTATTTGTTTTGGCAAACTTAACTGAAGGAGCAGTAATGGAGTGAGTTTAATAAAATATCAGTGAGTTGGCTTTCATTTACAATAAGCTATTTCCTGTGCAGCTCAGTAATTAGTCCAGGATAAATAATTTACTTTTTGAAAATACATCCTCCTAAGAAACCCTAGAAGAATATCTCTCGAGGAAGAGCTTATTTTTCAGCCTATGTATGGTGATAGACTCTAAAGTTCCTTTACAGTTTGATAATTATTGATAAATATGATGATAAATAAATATATTACATCCAATATATGTCCATTAAAAGATTTACCTTACAGCAGCTCTATAATGTAGCCATACTATGAATAGTCCCAAATTACCTTTAAAGTAATTCTGCTAGCTAAAAATTAAGAACTAGGGCAGCTCCAAAATGCAGATGGTTGTGTATAAATAGAAACAGGAGCTGTAGATGCCAATAGGACATTTGGCATTATTTCCCACCTGAGGATATTTGTATGTCAGTAACATTAGAATATGTCAAGTGTTGTTTCAGCTTTTGTCACCGTATGATATTTGAAGTTTATGATGCATCAGAGTCTGTGATGCATCAGAGTCTGTGATGCATCATTATTTTTTATGTAGTGTCTCCACCTTCCTTTTTTTTTTGGTTAATGTTTGGTTAATGTTTTGATTAATGGAGAGTTCTTGAATAAAAGAAGTACCAAACAGCTGCTGAAAGACAAAATTCAGTTGTTGGTCTTTACATGMTCAACACAACCATAAGGTTCTGATTTTGCTCAAAATCAAGCCAAAACAAATTCCAGGGTTAATGGCGAATTGGAGAGTGGTTAGAATGTAGGAAGTGTTAAATATGAGCTTGGAGGAGTTGGTCATGCAGAGAATAGCCTTGGTTTTGATTGTAATCATGTTTTTGAAAGGTTTGAAGTGTTTGTCAAAAACAGCCGAACGTATGGTGAGCATTACAATTTTGGTCCTCTGCCATATTTCGGCTGGTTAACTTCCCAGATTAATTGCTGTACAAAAGGCAGATTTTAAGCCTGTGTGGGACAGCTCTCAAACTGCAATGAACCCCTCAGCTTTGTGCTGACCAGAGGACCGCAGTGTTGACAGTGTGACTGGCTCCCACCTGAACGGGCCATTCGTTCGGAGCCCTTCAGCCCGGGCCCRCAGAGCCCCGCTGAACTGGAGGGCAGCCGCCTCCCCCAGGCTGCTCCTCCAAGAGCCAGGCAGTCCCCTGAGTGTCCTCGTCACAAGTGTCTGCTCCTGTCTGCTACATGCACAAGCTCTGGTGGCTTTCAGGAATTGTTGTGCAACACAGCTCATTAATGAGCCCTTCCCATAAACAGCGCCTTCGGAATTCACGAGCAGCGGAGGCAGAGGGAGTGAGCACCCAGTAYTGTAGCCATAGTGATTGGCAGTTTGCAAGTGTTTATTTTGTGTGTTTGCTGGCTTAGTTCCTACTTATGATGGATGCTCTCAAGATGAACTAGAGAAGTTACGCAGACTGACTCACTGCATTTAACATATATAGCTGGAACAACGGGTTATCCCATTGAGATCACTGTGAAGCCTCTGCTGTATCATTTGCAAGCTCCTGAAAGGTTAAGGAATACAGAGGAAAGGTTGGGAAGGTTTGTCTGGGAAGAGCAGGCCAATGTTACAGCCCAGAATGTTAAACAGCAATATCAATGCTACATGACTATTATAATAGAGAGGAATTAGAAATGAGAATGCATGAGATGATACTATTTGAGGCAGAAAGGTCTGAGAAAGAGGAAATGATAATTACATGTCCTAGCATCTCAGAAAACTTTTTGGCAGTTCTGCCACAGCGTCTTGTGTGATTGTCCCCAAACTGTTCAATTTTAGCAAGAACAACAATCCTCTGTTCTTTGCTTATCTCTGTTGTGACATGCCAGGGGYTTTTTCTTAACAAGTGCATGCACATCTGATCTCAGTTGAGATCTGAGTGCTACCGTAATATAAACATATACAATTAACAACATTTCTGCTTCTATTGCATGATACTAATGAGACGTAATTGAAAAAAAAAGTCTTTAGATATTAAAAGTTGGCTATGCCTTTTTAAATCATTTTAAGGTCTGCTGTTTCAGTCCTTCAGAATTATCCCTGTTTTCTACAAGGTCTTCTAATCCCTGCCAAACCATTTCATTTTGGATCTGATCCAGTTCTCATCAAAGTAATGGAAAAACTCCAGTGGATTGGGCCATTATTATTTGTGGCTCGAAAAGGAAGGGGAACACACTTGCATGTGATTAAATGCTAACATTTTCAGCCAACTGATAAATGGAAAAAAGGAAGAAAATAATGACTGAACCACAATGTTTTTGGCCAAACCTGTTTTCAGTTGCTCTGGCAAAGATAAACCCATCTCAGGTGCTGTGCTGCACCAGGCTGACTATCAATACTCAGCACTAGTAATAGTGACAGGCATTTACAGGCGGCCAAAGTAGTGTAGTAGATATTGATAACTTCCAAATTCTGTTTCTGTAACAGATTCTATATAAAAACAGTATGACTTAACATAGAGACTTATTTCTTTTCGKATTGACAGAGGCAGCCTTTCATCCCCAAAGCTTAAATAAATTTGTTTAATATTTTGTCACCTTCCTATTCTTCAAGGTTTAAGTTTAGTGCTGATGTTATTCTCTTAAAACCTGAGAAGCGCTGCTGTTGCTGACAGTAATGCCTATGGCCAATGTCTTTTACTGCTTTCTTTTGTAAGACTCTGTTTTAGTCGCTTATGACTTTGCCAAACTCACACAGCTCACAGCGAAACTTCCCATGCTGAGACTCTGCTTCAGGCTGAATTTTTTTAGAAAGTGTCAGCAAAAAGGACTCAGCTGTTTCCAAGAACAAGATTAGGAGAAAACACATTGTTTTAGCCATGTGAAGTAATTTCTTCCAGATGTTTTCATGAGCTGCAGTGCCTCTCCACTTTGAAAAGGGGACTTGAAATGTGTGCCCTCTGCACTCCCCAGGGACACCTACTTGAATTTGGCAGCTGGAAAAATGTGGTCCTTTCTTGTGCATCCAGTTTGTTGTAGTGTTCTCCAAAGAGTCCCCCTGCCATGAGTATTAGTCATATCCAAGGAGCTTCTGCCCCCTGTGCCAGCAGCCCCCGCCACGGCGGCAGCCCTGTGGGAGCCAACATCATGACGGTCTTGTCTGTCAGGGAGGTCATGGTGGCATCAGCAGMAGGAGGACACTGGCTGGGCTGCAGACAAGAGGACGGAGGCCCTTGTCTATCAGGCTGCAATTTGGTTTTGCTCAGGTTTCTGTATTCCACAGTGTGCCAGCAGCAGCAGAGCCGGGTCGGTCCTCCTTCACTGCCGTTGTGCGTGGATGGAAGAGCTTTCGGCTCCTCTCAGTGCCTGGGTTAATCCCAGGGTTAATCCTGAGGAGGGCTGTGGGAGCACAGGGATGCTGGTGCTCTGGCGATCCACGTGAGAGTCTGAAAAAAATCTGGGATTTATTCTGTTTTGAAGGTTATGGGTTGGCTTTTGCTTATTATTTGAGGAAGGGCACTTTCCGGGAGCACTCTTGTTAACCTGGCAGAAACCAAAGATGCTGATCGCCRCCCAGGCTGATGGAAAGATCGACTTGGTTCTGTGCACATATGCACAACAAGAGATTTAACAGCTCTGGAGAGCTTAGCTTGCAACCTACCTATTCCCTTATCATAATTTTTTAGGCGTTCAATATGCAGTCAGTAATCCAAGAGTAACAGTGGCACAGCAGTTGTGATTTGCTCTTTAATTGCTACTAGCTTGCAACTTCAAACTTATTTRAGCTTGGTCTCTTTTCTTGCTCATAATCCAAATGTATTCCTGATAAGAATTAATTTAATTACATTTGAATCTAATAYTTGTAGAGAGGAATTTGAATAAGTCTCAAAAGGAAAGAATGGTGCAAATGGAAAAAGTGAACGTGTGTTTGTGATTTCTACAAGGCAGAATTCCAGGATTACTGAATTTCACTCCTAAGGGCAGTGCAGCATTCTCAGCTAGGAGCTGAGAATAAGCAGGAGCTCATTCTAGTCAATCACTCATTGAAAATAAGAAATAATGAATGTTACCAGATTTTTTCTTAAAAGTATAAAAATATGAGTTACACTTTAGAAGAAGAGAAAGTACATTGTAATTTTGCTATTATGTTAAAAAAAATCTGTATTATAAAATTAAGTAACTGTCCTTAATAAAACAGAGAAAGGGCATTTTTATAGGTAATATCACTGGACTTTTATCCCATTGCAATGCACTTTGTTGAGCCATTTGAGCTTGTGCAAGGTGGGAAGAAAATATTACTAAATAAAAATGGTGGCAATTTGTATCTGTTATACAAGAGGCAAAGTTAATGACACAAGAATTAAGACAGAGTGAAGACAGACCAGAAATAATGTTACAAACGCTATGATCTTCAAATGAAGATGAAATCTTCAACCTGACTTTTTAGTTAATTACTGCTGCATAAGAAGCTAGAACAAGGGTTACGTCTAATTTCCTTGCTCTACTTCAATTTTGCTTTAAAAGGGATATTTGCATAATGCAGGAAATCACAGCCAGTTGAAGCCCAGTGGCTACACTACRCCAATGGCATTATGGCTGTACCCAGTGTATTTCTTCTTTTCTTTTCATAGTATTTGCCTTCCCTTTATCTCACTCTGCTTTTCTCAGTTTCTCTGTATTTGTTTCTGTCCTTTTTATTGTGTCTTTCTCTCTGGTTTTCAATGTTTTTTTCCCCCGGTCTCTTTTGAGCAAAACATGAACCATATCATATTTCACTTCGAACACAAGCTGTGCAGTGTGTGACACAGGAACAGTCTGCTATTGTCCTGAAGCCCTACAAACTGCTCCTTGTGGCACTCACAGTCACAAAGTCCTCTGGGTTACTTAGGTCACTCAGTCGTCATCGAGGCCACCACAGGCAACTATCCCAGTTCAACAAAGGGAAGGAAAAAATCCAAGGAATTGTGTTACACCAACAATTTCATGTTCAAAAAAAGCACTTTGGATTCCAGATATTTTGGACTTCTTTACACAAGTAAAAGTGCAACGGTATTTTATGGCATATTAGTCTATTTTTACTGAAATGGAGATTTGTTTTGCAGTTAAATGCAAGAGTATTTTTTTCTGTACATAAATATACTTAGTGTTATTAACATTGAAGCTGCTCAAGTATGACATGTAAAAACATAACTTGTCACTACAGTTTGCACTGGTAGAAAGGTAGTGTATTATTATTGATACTCAGTTCAGAATTTTAAAAAATTTGTAGGCAAACGTAAAAGAGCCAACATTGTTCATCTCACATGGAATGTTCTAAGAAAGCACCTACATACCACAAGGGTACTTTAAATACTTTATACGACATCTTCAATATAGCATGAATATAAACAGCAGTATATCACAAAGAGCAGCTTTCCCTCATAAATCTCACGAAAAAATTAACAAAAAAAACCAAACAAACCAAAACAAACCCCCAAATCTTCATTTTTCTTCCTAGGCTTCAAAGCATGCAAAAATAATACATTTAAAATTGAAACTACAGCTATGAACTCGCACTAGGACCACTGAAAAAAGTAAGCCAGAATCTGCATTTTATTTTGTCACTGAATTGCACGATGTTACATTTTGAATTTACAATGGATGTAGAACCAGGAGGCATCACTTGTATCTTTAAACTTTGTTTTCRTAATAACAAAACAAAACTGGTTGATAGCTGTCCATAAATACAAGCACACACTTTTGGCCTTGGCAGAAAGGTATTTTCTAATAACGTGCCAAATGCATAAGCTCTTTAAACCTGTATCTAGTATGCTACAGAATCTCTTCACAGCAGGCTAATGCAAAAGCAGGTTCTTATCTAGACAGACAAAAAGAATAGTTTTATGAAGGTACTGGATGCCAGCAAGGCCCACATATATTAAAGATATATATTATTGTCTTTGACATGACCTTTCCCTTTTAGATATTTCATCTAACCAATAATAGATTTTTTTTCTGAAAAGTTTGCCAAGAATGCTTTAAATGAAACTATCACTGAGCTGACACTCAGTGATACACGTTTAAAAACGACTTGGGCTGACATCCAAGAATTACACATGCCTGAAGCAAATGCTTAAACCTTGTATTCCGATACATGTGAACTGCCTGGCAAAAGTACAAACCCAAATTGTACTAGGTTTCCATTAGCCTTGGATTTCTTATAGGCAAGATACTTGGCCCATCCAGTTCTAAATTACWCAGGGAAGCATCAGTTGAAATATTTACCATGTTCAAGTTACCTAAGACCCGGGGTCCTATGTCCACCTTGAATATTATTTAGCCTCCACTTGCATCAGTTTGAGACTCAGAAAGGGTAGTGTCCCTGCTGCCTAGACCATTTTTAGCATTGCAGGGGAAGAGAGGCCCCTGGACAGCTGTTCTAAGGCCCCCAGGACCGGATAGCGTGGCTGTGGATCTGGGAGCAGTTACCTCCCAGCGGACGGGGTCTTGAGGGCTGCCCTCCAACACCCAGATGTGGTGCTAGTGCTGAGAGCCTTTAATCTTAGCCCTTGCCCTGCTAACCTGCCCTCACAGAGTTAGGTTATTTCTCATCCCAAATTTCCACTTGTCTTTTCTTTGATATCGCTGTCTCTGATTCGTATCAGTGAACAGTGAAAGSATTTTTAATTTCTGGCCTAAGATTTAAAAACCTCTTCATAAAAAAGGCTAGCTTAAAATGTCACAGGAAAAATAATCATAATATATATTACTTTGTTTTTCTAAATCATCTTCTGTCCAGTTATGCAGACAGAAATTATTTCACCTTGGTACAAATATCTCTAAGGTGTATAAGTCAAATTCTACCTCGGGAAGACTTAAGAATACTTCAGAAATTTCCATAAAAATATTTTCTGAGCTTATTCAATGACCTCATTTATGGAAGCTGAGATTGCTTCAGACAGGCTTGTAAGAAGAGAYGAATGAACTGGGTATTAGCTACATAAAAATAACACTTAGGTCCATAATGGGAAAAGATTTAAGTCATAGAAGGCTGCCAGTGTTAAAAAGCCAGTGACAGAGGATCTATATTTCAACACTTAAAGCTGAACTGAAAGCTGAACACTTAAAGCTGAACTATTAATTGTGAGAAAATAACATCACTAAGACAGTGAAAATAAAACCATTTAAGAATCATTTCAGGAAACCACAGGGTGCGCTTCAAGCATTCCAATCAGATCATACAAAGCTGTACAAATAAGRCAATTTTAAGGTTACAGTGGGTCAAAGCCACCTGCATCCAAAGATCTTCACAGTTTCATTRCAATGGCATTAACTAAAGCTTGCTTGAATTTAAGGGACAAAGAGGGAATCACTTAGCTGTGGATGATAGAAAATGGAAAATCACACAATTATCAGAGCCATGTCACCATCAACAGATTCCTGTTAAGATCCTGGCRTTAATGATAGCACCAAGTAAGAAACTGAAAAACAGGCATTCGATCTATTTCCAAGCAGCTCCACTGTCACAGACCCATTTCACCCACTGCCAGGAGGCAAGTGAATTGTCCTAATAACTCATCTCACACCCTGACTTTTTTTCTTCCCATAGGAAAAATATTTATCCCTAAAGAAAAGCCCATAGAAACTCGTACGGAAGAGAAGGTGACCCTGGATCCAGAACTAGAAGAAGCCCTGGCCAGYGCTTCAGACACTGAGCTCTATGACCTTGCAGGTACCAAACACCAATCTGAATTCTTGAGGTAGCTCTCAAGGCTTCATGTCATGGGTTTGTCATCTGAATCCCTAACCTGGGAAAAGGGAGATCAGCAAGGGCTTCCCAAGCTGGACCTGAGAGACCACTATGAAACCCCTGTATCTCCTGCCTCTTGAACCTCATCCAGGCAGATCCTTCCTTTGGCGGTGTGAGGTGCTGCTTTATGGCTCTTGTCTATGCAAGAATTCGGTGGGAGTATTTCAACTCCACCAACAATTTTCTGTTTTTCATTAGGAAAATCTAAATGAAATATTTGAATGCATATGCTTAATCTAAAGCATTTTATTTGGGGTTAGATCAACATTAAACTTAAGTTTTTGAAGAGTTTATTATCTCATTGAAGGACATTATCTCACCATTTTCTTCTGTGTTTCTTGGCTACACCACATATTTCTGGATCCATCATAGTCTTGGCTCTCATTGATCCAGTGCGGTGTATCGCAGGCCTCACAGAATTACAATGCAGCTGGCATTTCTTGCATAGAACAAAGTTCCAAGTTTTGCTGAGCTCTGATCGTACCAGCACTTAATGCCAAAATTCATAGGTAACAGAGTCTAATAAACAAAAACAAGTAACATCTATCGAAGAGAGTTTTGAAGTCATTTGCTTATGGAAAAAAAGTATTTTTCAYAACAAAACCCTGAAGATAAAGGTAAAAATCTCCTAAAGTCCACAGCCTTATTTCATGCATGATCTTGTAGAATAAAGTCCAAGCAGTTACTTAATCGGAAAAGTATCAGCAAGCATTGCATGATTTATCTGGATGCTCTGGAGTTTAATTTGTATGAAAGACAACTTTGCCTACAGCTTTTATGGAGTTTTGTTTTTTTTTGTCATTTCTCTCCTAATAGTTTACATCCTCACAATTTATTGTAAAGTACTGAAATATGTTCTATTTCTTCCCAAGGATGTTAGTACCATATGCTTCTATAACATATGGTTGACACATAAAGTCAAACACTTCTCAGTTGTGCCAGACAATAGAACAAGGAGCAAATTCTCTAGGGAAAAATAAAAGGGGGAATATGAAGGTAGAGTGAAATGAGTTGCCAAAAGGCTGGAATTTCGGATGTTTGAAGATCTGTCTAGACAAAACCACGGCTGACCTGGGGTARTGCTGGCAACCATTGTTCTTGGATGGGAAGCCGGATGAGATGACCTCCAGAGGTCCCTTCCAGCTGACATTTCTATGATAGCATACTGCAATTATTGTTTTGTTTGATGACCTATATTAAAAAACGTCTACATTTCTATTATTTAGACCCTAAAGAGTCACCCAACAAGCCATCAGAGAGTTATAGTTTTATGAAGGTTATCTGTTTAGAGACCTCAATTAGAATTTGTAGCAGACATTTTTCTGAAAATTTGTTCCTACTGTATTAATACTGTATTCTGTTGCTGTTATTTATACATTTGTAGCTGTTCTTGGTGTGCACAACATGGTCAACAATCCCAAATTTGATGAAGGAGGAGCCCGCAGTAAAGATGGAAAAGGAAGTGTGAGAAGTAAGCAAGTAGATTTCTCTTGTGGGCTACGTGTCATCTTTACGGAACTATCAGATTTAGGTTGGGTCTATTGGTCTAATTTATTTCAGTGTAAYTTGGCCTTATTTACCATGATTGATCCAACTGATCTTGAAGAGGAGCTCTTTAAATTCAATATACTCTAAACATTCATTACCTATAATGACAACAATAAAATGCAAATATATCATTCCCAAGGAGCTTTGTGTTTCTAGGAATCCACATCTAGCTCTGTAGAGATGCTTGAAAAAGTGGGAGCATTTAAGAAAACTGTATAAATTCCACTTCAGTTTAGGTACGAGACAGAAAGCACACTGCACTGTAGCTAAGAGGTGGCCATAAGGCCACACTGCAGGTGAGAACATCTCACCCTGAGTATGGGTACTTATGTAATTGAAGAATGACCTGTAAGTTTTAGGCTCTAGCTTGGCATAATTGCTGGCAAGGTCATGTCTCTGGCCAAATTCATATTAACCTGCACTCAGAGTGCTCCAAGGACTGTATCACACTGTTACTACCCTGGCCACTACTTAAGATCTGTTACTTTCACGTCAGATCTATAGCAGCATATTCCTTAGGTAGAGTCCACAGAAAGCATGATCCCTCAGGAAAAGGAGAAAAGAAGGAAAAAACACAAAGTTGGAAAGTAGTTCCAACGAATGCGAGTTCCAAGTTTTTCTTGTCACAGACTTAAAAACTGCCAAGCCTCAATCTGGAGTTCCTCATCCCCAAGCTCAGGAATGTAGGCAGGTTAGACTTTGCTTTTCAAGGTAAAGTTGTAGAATGTTCTTTACTAAATTTACTAAAAGAATGCAATAACCACAAAATACTTTCTTCTTGCAAGACCATGAACATCAGCTATCGTTACCAAGTGCTTTCATTTCCATCCTACCCTAAAGGAAGGGGAGGTGGGAAAGAAGGCAGGACATAGTGTCTTTTCATTTTTCTCAGGATTAACAATGTTCTACAAACCCCCGCAGTGGGGCCCTGYACAAGCTGCCATCTATCTCATAACAGGCAACCGCATGCGTTACTAATCCACATAGATTTGGGACTATTTTTGTTGTACTGAGTCAAAATGTTAGCTATGTGAGTCTGCTAAACTATGCTCCAATCACAGATCTAAGAACCAGAAAATCACCCTGTCAGATCACTTTGTTCTTTGGTCCAAAAGCAATACCTTTCCTCAGCCAAATGAAATGTTTCAGTAGAAGGAAGCAGACACATCTCAAAAGTTGCCTGTTAATATGGCAAAACAGTACCATGATTAAAGAAACAAGATAAAAGTAATGTGAAGCATGAATAAGTAGAAGGAAAAAAAAAACAACAGAGAAAAGAAAACTATTGCTAACTCTAGACAGGGTATAATGGGATATCGAACCTAAGGACAAGTCTGAGGTCTCTCCCTGGCTCCTTGCTCAACAGGGAGCAGTATTTGTTTCTCCAAGCACAAAAATGCTGTGCTGTTTTTTCCTGTTCTTCTTAGCCGTGAATCCAAGGCACGGTAAAGAGCCTAAATGCACTTTACTAGCAGCTTCTAATTTCCAGCTCACTAGGAAAGCTGAAGTATGTTACATACTATGCATGTATATGTGAGATCTCTCAAAGAATTAGAAAAAATGGGTTGAGGTACAAGCAAGCAGAGTAAAAGCCAGCTTGAGGCTTATATATCGCTTCATTTTCACTAAGAGCATGGGCTTTAAAAAATACTTYGGTTTTGTTTTGGCCCATGATATGGAACTTTAACCCTGGCATTGAACAGAAATGCATAATACATTGAGACTTGAGCACAAGGCTTCAAAATAACTCACTGTCTGCTGTATAAAATAAAGGAGTTGAAACATATTTGTGGTCAGTTAGATATTCCTTTCTTGCCTCTAGTGGCTTGGGTGGTCAGTATTTATAAATAAATCTCCCCAACTATATTCCTGGGAATTAGAAGCACTATTTGTGTTCTAAGCTATGATTTTTATGCATTTATAGCTCATAGCTGCCAACAGTAAAGTTGTATCTCTTTGGAGCACAGATACTCAAAGACTTCATAAATCCTGGTGTTGGCAGACAGACTTGCTTTTTATTCTTCAATAGTTTTATTATTTAGAAAGTGCAGATGCTGCAATTTTACAAGAGTTAATTGAATTTACTGTAAGGCTGATAGCATCAGACTAGAGGAGGAAACTGAGGGGCCTTCTGACTGTGCTTCTTCACAATAGCAGAGACTGTGAGGTGCAGAGACATTTTCCTGCTAGTGCAACGGGGATGTTTGAAGGGAATCCTGCTGTGCAGACTTTAGGCTAGAAGCAAAGCAGCCCCTGCAGTATATTACATTTTCATCTTAAAAGCTGCTTTGGCTCAGATTAGCTGCAGTGGGACTTTCATGCAGGAAGGAGGATTTTTGCCTTGCCGATGCTGCCCAGCTTTGGTGACTGCATTCCCATGGGCCATGCTTCTGGAAGCACAGAAGGTGCAGATGGCAGGGTAGGAATATAAAGCTAATCCCCCGGGTTATAAGTTTTTTGGTTCTTATAAACTGCTGCTTGAACACTGCAGTAGAAACCCAAATGAGAGTTGAAAAGCCAGACTGTTTCTGAGGATGCCTGTTTTTCCTGTCAAAATTTAATGAGAGCTTGTTTTGCAGATGTGGTCAAAGGTGAGAAGGTCAAGCCGATTTTTGAGGAGCCACCTAACCCAACCAATGTGGAAGCAAGTTTGCAAAGGATAAAAGCAAATGATCCTAGTCTGATTGAAGTTAATCTGAACAACATAAAGGTAGATGCTGTGGTTTTGTTTATGTCATCATAGGAGGGTTTACTCAAGTATTTCAAAACTCTTTGTATTTTATCTTCAAATTTTGTCTGGTTAAGGTATAGGAAAAGCAGGACACACAGGAAAAGACTGTGTAGCGAATTGCTGTAAAGGCTCCAAGGTCATCAACGGCTGCTATAGAACTAGAGGCAAACTAAAAGCCCGAGGGGTGATTCCTTCTGGCTGCCTTTCTTTAGCAGCTCGTGAAGCAAGATATCTCATGGGCGCCACATAATCATCACTGGCCTAATTCAATTAGCCCTCCAAGAGAGGAGGGGCTGCAATGTAAAGCCTCTGAACAACCAGCAGCAAAACAGGAAAAGAGCCCACAGATAGGGCACATTGTATGGGCCTGACCTGGCCAGGAGGAGTGCTGAGAGCCAGGGTATCCTTGCCCATGGGTCTCCAGGGCTGCTGGGGACAGCCATGATGAAAGAATGATACCTTGTAACTCTGAGGATGACTAAACTGCATGCTGTTCCATATAGCTATTAATCAGCCAGTCAGGTAATAATTAGAACTAGAGTCTACTGATCTGACTGGGTTTCCTTACTACTACATATATCTTTTCTTCTTGGTGTAGAATATTCCTATTCCAACACTGAAAGAATTTGCAAAAGCTCTGGAAAGCAACACCCATGTGAAGACATTCAGCCTTGCAGCTACACGAAGCAATGACCCTGTAGCTATTGTAAGTATAAACACTGTTTGGAAAAAAAAATCCATTTTCAAGCAGGCTTATGTCTGCTGTAGGATGTATCCTGCATTTTCCCTTGCAAAATGTCCCTGTGACAGTACATATGGCAGGGTAATCTCTTCCATTCCACCTCTATGTTATTTGGAGCCTGATTSTCTTTGTAGGTTCTAAGTCACATTTTTGCAGATTCTCTGCTGTTTCCTGAAGCCTTCAGGAATTTGATCTCATATCCCCTCTTTTCACCCCCTCAGGCATTTGCAGATATGTTGAAAGTGAACAAAACACTGAAGAGTCTGAATGTAGAATCCAATTTCATCACTGGGACGGGTATTCTGGCACTGATTGATGCACTAAAGGAGAACGAATCCCTAACAGAGATTAAAATTGACAACCAGGTAAAGACAGAGCACTGAACCTGAATTCATTTTGATTCCCTTCCAGGCAGATTCCATATATTCTCCAAAGTATCTAGCAAAGACAAGGTAGCCTTTGGAGGCTCATTCTGCAGCTTATGTCCCATGCCCATGCAATCAAACAGTGGAAAATATCTAAATAAAACTGGTCAAAGTCGAATACTGGTCATATAAAACTCAGAGCAAAATCTCCAGGGATGGGATTCTCTGTAGTTTACAGTGTGATATTGAAATATAACCACTTCTATTGCCCTCTCTCTTTCATAAATATATTTTTTTTTCTTTTGGGGGCATTGCATTTCATCACCAACAGAGGCAGCAGCTGGGCACAGCTGTAGAGATGGAGATTGCCAAGATGCTGGAAGAGAACTCCAAGATTCTCAAGTTTGGATACCAATTCACAAAGCAAGGACCAAGAACCAGAGTGGCAGCAGCTATCACTAAAAACAATGATCTGGGTAAGATGCTATTACATCCACTCATCATTTGTTCTTCTGAGCCAAACCCCAACTTGTCTAGACGTAGCTATTCCTGTCCATACATAAGACTGATTTTAACTTTGTTAACACCCAATCTGCTGGATGAACGGGGTGATGCCTACCTCCATCACCTCGGGAGCTGGGAACAGCAAAGATCTCATTGTGATTAAGAGCTGCTGTTCTTCTCCCACTTGTGCTAGGAAGGTGAGCAAAGGCTTCCCTGGAGCACCCAGGCTTTCCAGCTGCCCAGGCAGCAGTTCCAGCCTGTAAATGGAGTGAGCCAAGACTGACCAACCAAGGAAACAGAAGGGTTTACTTGCCTGAGTGCCCAAACACTGCCCAAGACCATAATAAATAAAACAAAACATAAAGCTTTGCAAGTTCTGCCTGAGTCACTGCGACAGGCTTTGCTCTGCATGCTCAATACACAAAATATGGAGGAGCTGACCAGGCAGGTGAAGCTTAGAGTAAAAGGGCCCCTATGGTAACTCATTTGTGCTTCAATTGTGCTTCACTGTAGTGTCAAACTGTAGTGCCTTCACTGAGGCAAATCCTCACTAGCTTCATGTTGGGTTTCTCTCTGCAAGAACCAAGATAAAAACTGAGCTAGAATTCACTTCTTTCACTCAGACCCTTTGTTTTAATTTTTAGTAGGCTACCTGTACAAGCCCCTTCCTTTCTTTTCGTGTTACTGGAAGTGTAGAGTGCTACTGAGCAAAATGCTCAGATTCTCAGGAGAGCAATACTGAACACTCTTCCCTTCTTCTACTGCTGCAGTTCGTAAAAAGCGAGTGGAAGGAGAGCGGCAGTAGCCGTGTTCGAGAGGGTGCAAACGTGCTGGGAGGCAGCCAACAACTCACGGAGTTCACTGCTCAGAAGGGAAGGCACTGGAAAACCATTGTAATGGGAGTTGCTCATTTCTGTTAATGTCTCCTCTTAAGTTTGAAAATGCAGCCTGGTCATTTTTAACTTTTAGTTAATTCAACTTTAGGAGAAAAATTGATTGTTGTTTTGATATTTATGAAAAAAAGTTTTACAATATCTGAAGCCAATAAGCGGAACATTACGGTGTTACTGACTATAATATATGGTGACATTGACCTTTATGTTAGACACTTTTTGCCATGTTAAAATATAATCTTGTGTATGGATAAGGAATATTCTGCTTAAAATGGAAATTCTAGGGCCAAGTCCTGCAATGCCTTATGTTTCTGAATAACCCTAGCTCATGTCTGTAGCCCTGCTGAATTCAGTGCRCTGCTCCGGGAATGCCAGCGCGGCAGGATCGCAGCCGTGGGCCCTGCTCCTGCTCTCCAAGCTCCACAGCAGGAACTCTGCACTCACCGGGGCCCTATTACCTCGCACGGATCTCGCCTAGGTGTAAAGCACTGTCAAAACCTACTTGTTTACATAAGCTGAGGTGGCTCAGAACACAATGTTACACTGATTTGTTAACCTAACTCCACAATGGAAGGTAGTGTTAGTGTTGCCAATCCTAGACACCTTAAATGTTACCTTTTTTCTAGTCCAATGTTTTTTCATTTGTTATTAGAACGTACAGTTTACAACAATATTTGCTTTGCTTTGAGCCATGCGTTTGACCTTTTTTAGTTCTGGTATTTATGTGCATTTGTTAGTGYCATAGAACTCAGGACCTTTTAGATGAACTTTAATTAAGTAGTTAGTCCAGGAGAGTAACTGTCTCACCAGGAAAAAAAAAAACACCACCACAGTTGTACCAACTACTTATCCTTCATTTATAGAGACCAGTTCAGGTTTGTCCTTGTATCATAAAGCACTTAGGTATTTGTATTGGTACTTAGCTGCATCAGGGCAGATTTAAGCATATGCACAAATGCTTTGCTAAATCAGGGCCTTAACTCAGTTCCTGTACGTGTTCTAAAACCAGTGGAAAATACTTGTGAAGCAGCAGCTCACCCCGATGCTCAACAGCATTAAAATTATAGTAGGGATTTAGTCCACAATATTTTAATTTATGTATTTCACAGTATAAAACATTATTCTCTACCACTGCTTTATCACTGCCAACTATAGTCTCTGATGAATATCCAGAGGTTCCTTTTGGTTAAAATTAAACATACTGGAAGAGTTTATGAGAAAAAATTTAAAAAAAGAGAAAAATGAAAAAATCCTCCCACTGTGCCTTTTGTAAGGAAATGAGCAGGTCCATGGCAGCACTGTTCTTGTGGGATTCAGATCTTCATACTTTAACCCAAACTAAATAATGTACACCTAGATGCCACTTAAAATAATTTGCTAAAGTGCTCTGCTGAATTTGGGTCTAAAGTACAGTATCCACAGTGTATTTTTTCCTGGAGAGCTCCCACTACTCAGAGTTTCCATCTCTTCCTCAAATTAAGGCTAATACCWTTTGCTTCACAAGTGAAAAATGCAACACATGGAGTCTTGCTGAGATTTTCCTGAGATCCATGCAAGATTTGCTGTGAAAAGCTTTGCTATTCCATTAAAAAATGTCAGGTTCTGAAACACAGTCATAACTCTGCATGGTCTTAGTTAAGAAGCCTCATCTCCAAAGCCAAATGATTTTGGATGCTAGCAAAATTCAGTGATTCTAATCACATTATAAATATTTTCCTCTCTTTTTGTTTTAATCTAAACAGGTAAATCCCAAGTCCCTGTGACTGCTTTTTTTAAATGTATTTAAATATTTTTATTGGTTTTTTTTAAGGATATGGTGTGTGTATGTCCAAGGGAAACAAGTGCAATCCATGTCTAGTCTTAATAGCCATTTAAAGTGTTGGCATTTGCATGCAGCAGTTCTCTAAGGAGGGACTGGTCTGGCCGCTCCATGATGCCTGCAGCAGGTGATCCCTCATAGCTCTGCTCAGAGCTGGCTCCATCCATGTCAGCTACATCACAGACCAAGTGAACTGGCTTTGGGAGGCCTGGCTTCCTCTTGCCTTCATCTACACAGATACAGGTTTCTCCTAAATGGASGAGTCCTCAGGCAGTTGAGAGCAGCATCTCAAACTCTTGCCTCATTCAAACGCTTGCCCCACTCTGCACTCGGAGCAGTGCCTGGCACTGGGCACCCRTGAGGTCCCAAGCTCTGTCCCATTGCTCTGTGCGGCAGGATCCAGCTTCCTGGCTGTCAGGCCTGCCCAGSCTGGCCCTGTCCTCTCTCTTCTGCACATTCCACACAACGGCTGGGGCACTCTCTGGCCTTGGGCATTGCTAGTGACAGGCTGCCGGGTCTGCTCAATGCAGCAACAGCTAATTGGCACCCTCAGTGGTGACAGCAACAGTTTCACATAAACTATAACATAGGAGGCTTTAGTTGTAAAAATCCCTGCAGTTAACGTGAAGGGGGTCAGGATGTGACTAGCTCCTTTTAAAATTCCACTTTCAAGCAACATCTGTTACATTCCCAACTGAATGGGACACAAGGACACAAGACTTTTTTTTCTTAAGCAAACATTCAGGAGTAACATTGTCTACTTTTGCACATTGCTTCTCGTGTTGACAGCTTTGGTTTGGTTTGTATTTTTTATACATTTTTTTCCATGGAAAAGCTCCACATTGTGCATGTCCTAACATTGTTTGCGTATCGTAGCGTGCACTAAGGACAGTATGGTGTACATGTCAACTGCTAGATGAAGATGTTATCTCTGGAACATAAATACTTGCATGCGCACAGTGTGGTGCATATTATTCAAGAGGAAGGGAATTATCACGCTATGTAACAGTGACTCCCCAACAACATGGTTTTTCTAAATAAATCTTCATAAAGTATCTGGMTTCTGTGTTTTTTTGTGGTTTTGTGCCTCAAATCAAGACTCCATCAGTGCTTGACATCAGATTAAGCAGCTTTCTTCACTGTGGCTCTTGCAATTTTTGCTTGGTCTGGATTGTCTGCAAGCTTTAAGCTTCTCTCCCCTCATGCTGCAGGCATTAGGTTGGAGCTTTCTGAACCAAAGTGGTGGGCTCAACCAGGCCAGAATAGAGTAATATGGATTCTCTTTTCCCATTTTCCAGGAAGAAGTGACAGAAGAGAATTGTAGGTTTCTCCATAGGAATAGGAAGTTAACATCTCTCATTTTCAGAATATGTCACTATCTGAGATATTTTGGATCAGATGTTTATGATGCAGCTAGTTATCTAAAGCTGCACAGAAGAACCCATGACCATGCACCAACTCATACCAACTACAGTGTAAGTTTAATTATATAACATACTGGATTCTCTTCTTACCATAAAGACACCCAAGTGTCCCATACACTTTAGGCATCTGAGATGTTTTTGAAAATAATTCCTCATATTCCAAGACTAGCCTTTTAACATGTCAGGGCTGTGAAATTAAGTACACAGTGAAAAATGGAGGAGAATGAAAAGCAGAACCCTTATTCCCATATACTTCATGTTTTCTATAGCTCTCATTTTGATTTTTACAGCTCTGATAAATTATGTGACAAAGCAGTAATAGATTTCTGCAGGCTGCTGTTCTTTCTTGACGTAAAAACAAGGACAATTTATTGCACAGTTCCTGCCATTGCAGCTGCAAAGACCAGACCTCATGTTTCCTCCATCATGAATTCAATTTTTCCAGAGAGCAAGACAGACAGAGAAAGATTCTGCAGTTATACAAACTGTAGAATCCAATTCACAATTTTGGCTTTGGCATTTAAAAAACACATCGGTTGTTCCCACTGAGAATTACCTGTCATTGACATATCTGCAGTGGCACTCAAGAGAGCTGAAAAATTTCCACTGAAATCCATAAAGTTTTTCTTTTTAAAAACAATCCATTCTCCTATTCCTTATAAAAATTAATGAGATAATCCATCTTTTCATGTAAGCAAATTTGAACTAGACCTACTGGTATTTAATGCAGAATGGCCAATACGTAGCTTCTTTATACAAAAGCTTTTATGCAATATAGAAACAAAATCCGGTCAGTATAAGCTTAGAAAGGGAATGAAAACTACTTATAGGGAYGAAAAGGTATGTGCATAAGGCTAGTCATAAACCTAAAATTGGTATTGTGTAGTTAGGATCTTATGTCTGAAACATTTAGCATAAGCACTACAATCAAATTATCCCTCCCCAGCTTCTATTCAGAAAGCCTGTAAAATAGGTTTTCCAGGACTACTTATCTCTTGGCCTCTCTTCTCAACACATGGTGTCTCAGTAATTTTCCATACTGCAACTCATTAGATTCTGACACTAAAAACATATACTGATTCCTTTAGCATGGAGAGAGAAAGAAACACCAAAAATATCCTCACAGTGATAGGCTCTCTATATGCCCAGGAAAGCTACGCAAAATATGAACAATTTTGGGAACAGGTAGACAAAGGATGTCAAACAACTCGGAGCCACCTCTGAAAAAATGCCTGGGCTATTAAGTCTTTGCACATCAGAGCCTGTGCTAATCAATAAATGCTTTTTCATTTGAAAAGACACTTACAAATATTCTACAACTGTTACAGATGAAAATTTCTGCAAACAAAAAATTGTAGGTAGCAAGAAAATAGCAGAAGTTAACTAGATCTGCCAGCCTAAGAAGAGAAGTCACATATCATCCTCAGTTAATTTAGTCTGTGTGGCCACCAGAGCTATTGCCAGGCAGAATTGGAAGCAATCAACAAAGCTATTTCCAGTGTCACTGGAAGGAAGCCTAAATGCACTCAATGTCATGTCACTCACTGAGACATATCAGGCTTCCTGTTAGCACTGGGTATTCCTTCTCCATCCTCCATAAACCTCTCTTGCAATAAGCCCAGTTGTATTTCTGGTTGTTTGCAGACTTTGCACAGATCCCAGCTACCAGAGGAGCAGTGAAGGACTGTATGTCTCCTCCTAGTATGGAGAGAGCAACAGAGTGTAAACRCCACCCTCCATACTTCCATACTTCAGGCTTTTCAAGAAGGCTTTTTGCCTCCAACCTTTCTTTCCCCAGAAGATTCACATTCCCTCCTGCTTGCTGGCTAAACAAAAGACACAAAGAAAGAAAACATCTTCCCTGCCCATTTAAAGATTGCCTTTATTTCTGTCAGTGCTTTGATTAACTCTGAACTTTCACGGTATCTCTCTACTTTTCCTCTTGCTTTCCAACAAATTTATGAGAAACTTGAAGAAAATGAGGAAATATCTCATAATGACAGAAGATATATATCTCCATGTCCTAGTATGTGATTCTGCTGAGATTTGCAGGGCCTAACATTAGAGGGAGTGGTCATGGGAACTATGTAGCAGTGCTCTCAGCTCTAATGTAAGAGCATCCAGCTGCAGAGAAGCTCATAAGGTCATGCACTCCACTTCCTATCCCCAAGTTAGGATCTTATTTCTACACACTTCCCAGTTTTTCTCAAACAAAGGAAAAGGGCTCATCCAAGTCTGGTTTTGGTCCTGCATCTCCTTTGCTACATGGGTTTTGTTAAGATCACCTGGAATTCTGGCTATGAACAAGATATGGRGCAAGAAGTACAGCTGCTCTATCCCACCTTCTCAGTCTGAACTTTTGCGTTAGGAATTAGACTCTTCTCTTGCTCCTGGTTCTTTTCAGAATGAACATTTTGCATATGAAGAGCCAAAAAAAATGGTTAATTTTCAAAAAGAGGATGGATGCTATTCCTATAGTTTGTGAACATGTATCTTAATTTCTTTGCTAATCCAACTGCTCTCCTCCTCCTTGCTTGAGTGACAGCAGCACACACACCAAGAGCTCCCTTTTCTACAAGGAATGTAGAGCCAGTAAATTGATCCGGAGTGACAGCCTCACTGCAGCAAGTTGAATTTACTGCTGCCCYCTCAATTCCTGCTTCTACCATGCAAATGGTTCATTGATTTTGTTCTTTTGATAAACCTATCTAAAAGTCAGATGTTCTCAATTTAGGCTGATATACAAGACAGGCAGTTCCAAGAAACAGAGGTGCAGGTTGACTAAATCTTCTGCTATACTGAAGCATCTCTGATTTGTTTCTTTGCATGGGTCTCTGGATGCAGCCAGAGGCTTTGCCTTCTGTATCCAATTTCAAACTGCTGCCAAGCCTRCAGAAGGCTGGCACCAAAATGCAGTCCGGGGAGAGCACTCGCTGCTGGGGAGGAAGGTCACACACAACCCATGCAGCGCACTRCTGGAGCCAAAGGAACATTGGACAGCAGTCATTGAAACATGCAGCTCCTGAATGAACGTGGACTTCATTTTATTAGATGCCAGCTTTTCCAAATCAAACATAATTACCAGGAAAGCTCTGTCATTCTAACCTCTGTTCAAATTTTGATAAACTCTTGATATAGATCAAGTAAGGGAAATACAGTCAGTGGCCCTTGAAGTTTGGTATTCGAGGAAGAAGAGGAAGGGAAAAATAAGCCACAGAACTGCGCTCAGATGGTTCCCAGCCTCAGTAAAATGTTTTAAATATTCATGCTTTTCTTGTCCATTCCAGTAGAGCAGATGAGCACAAACAAAAGCAGCATGAGGGGCCTCTCTAATGAGGGTCTGCTCCTTAAAGCCAGCTGCCTGACTTTATTGAGTCTGACATTAGGTGGACATGTTCAATGAGCAGGGGAGGGAAAAACAAGGCATTCAGCTAGAGCAACTGCATGCACTGTTTTGCACTCTGATAACAGTATGATAATGACTGCATTGATATATTGAACAACAGAATCTGGAAGCAACWTTTCATACCACAAATTGTTCATTGTTTCCCATCTGCCACCACAGGTGCAGGTCACTGCTAAGCATTGCCTGGACTTAGTCAATCCATGCTGGTGAMTACTGTCTCTGAGAACTATGCAAACTTCAAAATCTTACATTAATTCTCTCTCTTGTCTATGAGAAGGCTGAAAACTCATTAACTATCTAAATTAGCATGAGGAGCTTTCAGAGAGTCATAGTGGAGGAATGGGTGCAAATAAATGTCTGATGCAGTAAGGTGCAGGATTCCTGGTTAGCTTGTACCCCAGCATTTGGGACATATGGAACATGCTGGTGTTCAATCATTCAAATTAATTAGATTGCTTAGAAATTGAATGTGTTTTCTTAGTAACAAACCACTCAGTTCTGTGTTAAGGGATACAGAAAACAACAAAACAGACAGATATCAGCAGGAGCTGCTACGGAGCCCAACCCATGCAGCCTCCAGCAGCCGCCTTTGCCCACTAGGCGGCACAGTCACTCTATTCAATCCTGACTTTTTTCTGCATGCTTTTAGGCTCTTTCAGAGAAAAAAAAAAAAAAAAAATCACTAAATGTGTCCAGTCTACCAGAAAAAAAGGATAACCCCTCAAAATCATCACTTTTAAACCCTGGAGCTCAAAGTAGATTGCTATATGTTGATTAAAGACCTAGTGCACGCTCTCCCCTCACTTCATGGGCTCTTCTTGAGCCAGCAGTCTCTGCTCAAATGCACAGTCCTTAGGGTTGGAATAAGGCCAAAAAGACCTTTTCTGATGCTAGACGTCATTATCTGGCATTTAAGTTGCTCCTCTTAGCATGTTTCCATGCAGAGCACTATCTCAGAGAGGGAAGAACCTTGCGGCTGGGCAGAGCAGTTGGGCTGCACGATCACACACAGGAGCTCGGCAGCGGGGACAGCAGCAGTTTTGCCACCTGCCTGAAGCTTCAGGCCCTTCCAGCACTTCGAAAGATCATTTCTATAGTAAGAAAGCAACTGCAGTTTTAAGGGAAGATAAATTATGACATTTAAATAAAAGTGTATTTGGCTTTCATTTGTGGTACATTTTTCCATTAAAMAATGTGTGTGTGTGTATATATATATATGTTATTTCCTATCCTCTATAGGTTCAAAAATAGAAAACATAGGTTAAAAATATGATTTCCTGTCACCTCTTGGGGACACTCAGCTTGAACCCATAGTTAAATGAGTGAGTCAGAAGTTAGTTTTAATATCTGTATAATGGAAAGTATTTTCTTCAAAGGAGAAATGTGAGGCTCCTGGATGACGTGAAGCCAGCTGAGACCTSTGCACAGCCAGCATCACGAGAAACAATCCTCAGGAACACTAGCTGAAGAACCTGCTGTTATTCTGAAGGAGTCACTAGGCTATATTCTAGACTGCAGACATAATGAATCACAGTAAGAAACTTCAAGAGGGAGCTCTAGATGCCGAAGAAGACACGAGCAGGCTTGTAAAAAAAAGACTTTTAAAAAGTCTTATTTTTCTTACACTGGTGCATGCAGTCACTACAATGTTCAATTATATACCAATTATATCAGTGTAAGATGCTCAACTGCAAAGGCCACRTGTGCACTTAATCACCCTAATGGTACACGTGGCTGCTTTGCCCGTGGGTTACTGTCAGGCCTTGCTGTTTTGAAACTGCTTATTGCTTTATAACAGTGATTCCTTTGGGGCTTGTTTTTCCATCACCAGGACTGATGGGATCACCCAGTCAGACCTCATGTGTATCCCATATTCTTAAATTGCATGCACAATACAATGTATGCAGCTTATAATTTAGTTACATCAAATACTTAAATGCTTTGCAACAACAACAAMAAAAAAATGAAAGAATAAACTTGTGTGTCAGAGAATAAGTGATATAACAGCAGAAATGAATTAGGTAGAATAGATCCAAGTATTTCCGCAGTGTGAAAGCTACAGAGAGAGTGAAAAGCCTGAGGTCTCTGCCAGACCAGCTTTGGGGGAACACCAGTTCAAAGCTGGTGCTTAACTTGGCCCTGGCCACAGGGGCATGATCCATCACTCAGGCACACAAGAGGAGCTTTCAGAGACAGTCCAGAGTTTGGCACCAGTGTTTCAGGTCCTCTTCCAGTGTTCACATGGAGTGCAATCATTCACTCTCCTTGGAGCTTAACAAAGGGGCTCWCAGCAGGTTGGATCACTTGATGTGTAAACTAGGGCCAAGATAATCAGCCCCCTGGATGACCCATCTCATCTCCGCTCCTGAACCGAACTCAGTTGAAAAGAGATAAATTTMTCTCAGAAACAGTTTACATACTATGGAAGCACCAAAACTCTCACCCCAGCTCTGAGGAATTTGGGCTCCAGACAACCAGTTTACTCTAAAAGAAGTCAGCAAGCACCTTTTAACTGGTTTTACTGCAACTATGCCTAATCTGAAAGCATCAACCSTCAAGAGCCCCTTAGAATAAACATGACTATTGGGCAAAACCACACATGGAAACTCTCCCTAACCTGCTGCACTGACCAGGAGCAGAGTATCTAACTATGAGGGAAGGCCAAAGCAAGCAGCAAACTACTGCCCATCCTTTCCTACTCACTGTCACCAAATGGTGATTAATGCACTGGGATTTAACAGGGGAAGTACATATACTATACAGTCATCCGCTAGTAATTAACAGTCATATATTGCAAAGGCAAATGATGAAATTAGTTCAGTAAATTTTACAGCTAGCTCTGAAACAAAGGCTGGCATTCGGTGGGCTTCCCGGCATGGCACAGCTCYATGCACTCCTGCCATGGCTGCTGCTTTCCTGGAGACAGAGCACAGCAGGTCTGCCTCAAGCAACCAAGAAACAGCAGGATGACAAACAAGGTGCTCACGGATAACTGAAGAGGAGGCAGGAAAGGGTTTGGGCTGAGTGTCAGACCCTCATTGTAAACTGATTGAGATTTTTTGCAAAGCAGTAGAACAAAAAAAAAAAAAAAGCATCAAAAATTAAAAATACTTTGAGGGGGGGATGTTTCTTCACATGGTTCTCTAAACTGACAAACTAATGAATGCCTAAATCTGTTTGGCTAGTGATCCTCAAAACATCTTTGACAAACATTTCCAAATTTAGAAAATAAACATTCTAAAATACCTACTTTAGCCTGGCTATCAACTTCACTCCCCCTTTGACTGGTGCAGGTACTATTTCAATCTACAGGCTTTCTTTAAATCATTAATAAATCACAAGTCATCAAACAGTTCTGGCGCCAAAATTTCTAAGTAATTAAACACTGAGTCCTGTAAGCAACCTTCATCTATTACAGGGGCAGCCGTGGAGGCACAGATACGTTAAATACATTTCTCCCATCCCTGGGAGGAAATGCTAAGAAGGGAAGGCACCTGCAGGCTCTCTGCAGTATCTGATGCATTTCCCCGTCCATCAAGATCTGCCTGTTTTCCAGGGCAGCTCACTGGGGCTACAGTAATACCTCTCTCCTCAGACCTCTGCTGTGAGTCACAAAGTCTTTGCTCGCTGTGTGGGTAGGAGCAAGGAGCAGCGTCACCCTCTCCRCATGCACGCAGCCAGCACCGGTGCAGAGCGGCAGCAGGAGGAGTGTGACTCATGCTAGAGCACCCAGGGGCAGCTCTGCCAGGGTAAGAGTGCTTTCAACCGGAGTATTACTCACACTACAATGCTTTTCATTAACGGTCTGTTTCTCTTTCTCTGTTTTCCCACAGTCTGAACATTTACCTCATTCCCTGCAAGCCACTTAAAGACTTCAAACAGGCAACAGTCATCAGAAACTGAAGCAGTCCAAACAGCAAAGCCACTGATCATGGAGAAGCTGAAGCAGGGCTAGGCTCTGAGCACTGGTCTAACTACTGTCTCGAAGAGGCTAACAATCTCCTTGTGCCTTTAATCTCATCCCTAAAAAACCTSAATTTCACTACCAGCATCAGATCAGATGCTGATCTGATTCTGACATTCAAAAAGTTCCTTCAGCATCAGGTTAAGAAGGAAAATAAAGTAGAGAGTATCCTTAGAAAAGGAAGTTCCCAACATGTCCCCTCTATTGTGTCAATGACTAGGGAACGAAGGGATCAGGGTTTACTCACCCTTCTCTCAGTAGGGGAGTTAAGACTTACCATAAATAAATGTACCCCTTCTGATACTCGGAGAGTAGGCAAGTAGGCTACTAATCTTCAGGAATTCAATGATTAATGGCTGGAAACCCCTTTACTACAGAGCTCAGAAATGATGACACAGTTTGAAATACTTTTTTTGATTTGGTATTCAGGGAAGGTCTATACAACCAACCAGTCAAGAAATGTAAAATTCAAATTAAAAACAGAAAATGACAAAGACCCTGTATCTAGTTGTAGCAATGACAGTTTAAAAAACAGAGAAAGTTCTCAGGGTTAAGAAAAGAGAGGATAATAGTTTTTGGGTTTTTTTTTAAGGAAACAGAATAAGCAACTCAGAGAAGGTATACAATAAGTAATAAAAAGACCCACCACTGAAAGGAACTGCATTTCCCCTAAGAGATAACACCACAGGTATGTTGCTTCCATGACTTTACAGTTCGGCTTCAAGGCTCATGTTTTGAAGTGCTCTTTTTCCTTAATGCAGMTAGTACAACAGGAAAAAATCTCTTTTGCATATACAGCCAAACCCCTAGCTAAAGCTCTGGCTTCCACAGAGCTGCCTATTTTAAAACTGATCATGATTTAGTGATGTACCCCAGCATCTGTTTTAAGTTTATTCTTTGTCTCCTAGAAAAAAAACACAGCAAGTTCCACAAGAGCTGAACATCTGCATGTCTTTGGCGTATGTAGCTATACATCTTGTTAGGGCCAAATGGTTGACTGTCCAGCAGAAATTCCTGAGGACTAAATAGCTGAGGACTCATTTCATCACAAGAAGAGTATGGACACACTATTTTTCCATATCATTGCTTCCTCTTGAATGGGAGTTACAGAAGCAAAACCTGTCTAAGTGCAGATGAAAACAGGACTAACAAAATTACCTCTTTGTTRAGAAGGCACTTTCTTGTCCGTAACAAGGTAGAAGTAACCAACTTACAGGTATTATTGACAGGATGACTTAGAGAAGATCTACCTTAGATTTCAGAGCAACCAGTCCAGTTGTAATAAGTTTGTATTCCCTTCACAAAGGATGTTGCTGCTTGCTATTTTTTTTCCTCTGAGATTTTAAATGCAAGTGTCTTGCATTTAAAGATTGACTTATAGGAGTCARAGTAAACCAGCAAACGCTTTACAGTTCTCCAAGATGGTTTTGCAACCAGCAAGCGCTTACCTTGTAATCAAAGGCTCATCAAAGCTCATCCCTCCAACTGTGGTATGTACAGGTTGCCCAGAGAGCAAAGCCGAGGAGGCAGTGCTGCATCAGTGAACTCGCAGAGCTGGGGCACAGCAGAGGGCCTGTGGAACAAGCAGAGGGACTCTCAGAGAGATTCTCACCAGGACACACCACATTTCTTTTCCCCTGCATCAGGTTTCCTTTGACATCTATTCTGAGCACCAGGTATTATGGCAACATTAGCTGGTATGAACAGTGCTGGTGCGAACAGTGCTGGTGCGAACAGATCCTCTGTCTCAGGGTCCCAGACATGCCACTCTTGTGGTACTTGTGACAGATAATTTAAATGATCATCCAGCATCAGGGCAACTGAAGAAAAATCTTCCATGTTCCAGCATCAGATTTCAATTCCAGCTGCAYTGATAAAATCAAGAAAATCACACGGACTTGAAAGAGTTTTGGCTTTGGTGATTTACCACAAAGACAAATAACCATCCACATGCTTGTTAGGAGACAAAATAGAAACAGGTAGAAACTGATACAGTTTATAGCAATAGACCRGCATAAAGTCTCCCTGAAATTCAATATAAACAGTAACCACTAGCTATAAGGAATGATTGAGCGCATCCTCGAAACAGATGTAATCATCTCTCCCCTCACCACTCCCTCCATCTTCTCCCCCACCCCCCGCCCAAAAAAAAAAAAAAAAAAAAAATCACATGCAGGAAAGATGAACGGAGCTTTCTGTTAGGAAATGTTTTTACTCTGCTTAAAGTTTGAGTCTAAAAAAAAAAAAATTGAGAAGGACAGATAGCCTGAAAGAATAAAAGCACCAACACAAGTATATTAACATAATAGCTGTCATTTTAAAATGAAATTTTATGGACTTTCAATAAAACTGAAAGTAGATTTGGTACACAGGTGCGAGATGTTGACAGTGGATGACAAGCAGAAATCCTTGGAAGGAAAAGCATGTCAACAGGCAAACATTTGTTTGGACAATTCCAGACCAGTGATTCTAATCAGAGAAGTGAATAAATGACTAGCGTGGTATCATGTTGTCAATTGTAGAGAAATATTTCATAGTGCAAACATATCTAGAAAAACAGAGTTCAACGGATATCTTAGTCTTTAATTTTCGTAAACTTTACCTTTGAGATACAAGTCCTGAATATAMACATTCCACTTTATGAGTTCACAAGACTGAACACTCAACACAGAATATGTCCTTCACAGGCAGGTGAGGGGCTGGCAATGAAAACACAGAGCTGCACGATTTCAGAAAATGGACCTCAGAACATAGCCCAAATGAGGATGAGTAATGATACTTACTTCCTCAGATGTGCGTCAAGAAAAAAAAGAAAATCATTAAGAGCCTTGGACAGTTAAGATTTGCAATGCTGTTAGGTTTTAAATTATTCAAGGACAGAAAGAGTTATGATTCATAAAGAAGCTTTTAAGAAGATGAGTCTAAGCCCCATGATGGAGCAGTTCAGGTAGTGCTTGCACTGTAGCTCAGATAATCACTTGGGTCAATTAAAAGCTACAAACCTAGCTCTAAGGCTTGCGTGTGCATTTGTAGCAGCTGTTTACGTTTTATAGCTACTAGCATCCTCAGCTGAATGGAAGGCCTTGGTGTACCATGGAGGGCACAAATACATATTTAAAGTGTTGTTCCTGTTCCAGAGAGATTATAAACTCAGCTTCATTCTTTCTATATTTCAGTTCAAAACAGCAGGCACATGCTTGGCTTCATCAAATCTAACGCAGAAACCTGAATAAAAAAAAAAATAGCATTCTATTTTTTCTTTTTTTGACAGAAGCATTTAAAGCATTTCTACAAGGTCCACTACAGAATGTGATTTCTGATTGATACTTTGAAGAATTCTAATAGCAACRAACATTATGAATCAAAAAGGTCACTGCCTAATCCAATCTCAGGGATTCACCATTATCTTTCACTGCAGTTATGACTATATCAAAGTAATGATCCTAATYCACTGGACAATTAAACACTTCTATTAATGTTACTTCAGTAACACACAGTATGAGCTGAAAAATCTTTATATATTCAGGCAACAAAGTACAGCTCAGAAAGCCTTTCCCTTCAGGACGATTTATTTTGCCAGTTTAAAAAAACCAACAAAACTCACCCACCCTCTTTCTTGCTCAATACCCTTTTTTCTCCCCTGTAATCAAAGACGTGAAACAGACTTTCCATTTTAGTATCTAATTCAGAGTCAGCATCTCAAAAGCAATGCTGAACACTACCTTCTYGCCTGCTAATTTGATGTACTCATCATTGCCCTAGGAAGAGCATAGTCACCTACTATGCAGTTCTCATGCTGTTTGAGTCATTTGCGCTAATATTCACTGCAGTTATTAAAGGCATTCAGTAAGAGGAGAAAATCTCTACAACTTCACAAAAATTATAAGCTCAGATTCTCTTGCAATTCATGTGATTTTAGTAATTTTCTTCCTTGATTTTAGCAGGTTCTCTGCCTTGATTTTTCTTAGATAATGCAATATATTTCTCATCAGCTTTCCCTTGGGCTGCTCACATAACCAAACTTTTTCCTCAACTAGAAAGGTAATGAATATTTAATAACTTGTCTAAAAAAGTTCCTTTTTCTTCATTATTCTGCATTCAAAGTTTTTTTTTTCATACTAATCAGTCATACGAGTAAGCAGAAATATATTGACTGTATGAAATCTTACTTTTAATAAAGGAAGATAAATCTCTTTCTTGTGACAGATATAATTGATCCAGTAATTAATGAAAGTAGATGGCAACTGCGTGACTTATAACAGTTAAGAAATTAGTATGTTCAGTACATACTATTTTTCAACTCATAGGTAAAATACTGGTAACCAACAACCTGTCCAAATTAATCTATATGGTTAACACACAAAATTGCRTTGAGTTAAAAACACAAACAAACAAACAAAAATCTTTTAGGATCTCTTTGCAGAGATCACCTCATACCATGCAGAGGCAGAAGACAGAGGTAACAGAAAGGTCTCAAAGCCCATCCTGCAATCTCAGTCTAATACTTCAGGATTCACACAAGTCCAGAATCAACTCATGCTAACAGCTGACTTTGGCACACAAAATCAACAGGGCTTTACAAGAAATGTGGCTCTAGCAGACTCCTTTGATTCTAATCCTGGCAAGTGTACAAAGCCAAGCTTTTGTTCCCAACTAGAAAACTGTGGAGGCAAGTTCTGTGCTTTTATGCATGCTAAGTCAAGACAGGTCACGATAATTTTGCTTTTCTGAAGGATTCCGTACTCCCTATTCTGTCTTTTTAATCTTCACTTTCTTTTTATATGTCGCATGCTCTTTTCAAAGCAAGAAAATGAGCAATACGAAAATACATAGCTTGTTAGTAAATCCTAATCAATTCCASAATTATTTCCTAGTGAAACGAACGTATCAGGGATGCTCCCAAGGAAAGAGAAGATTAATTCCAAAAACAGAGGACAGTTTCAAGTCCACTAACCTTTTTGTTCAACATGGAGTTAGGAAATTAAATCAGAGCAGCTTGAAAGAATTGCTTAATAGGAAGGAAGATTGAGGGGTGAGTTAAAGACACTCTGTATAGCTAACAGCGTAACAGATGTTTGCCTGAAGTTTATTTGGGCTCTCCTAGTCAATTCCTCTTATTCACTCTTTTGGAAATATCTATTCAGTTGCTGAGCATGACAGGACACTTGGACAGGTCTCACATACAGCTCTGTTCAGGTGAATTAGCTCATTGTGGCAGTTTGGTCTGTAATTCTTCCCTTCCAACAGGTTCACAGCCAGTAGTGGAGTTCATCTCAGGAAAACACAAATCCCTGGTGCCAAAGAATAAAGTGCCAGATTGGAACAGTCTATTTTAGAAAAGAGCTGCCATGTCTAGTTAATATCATACAAAGATTCTCTACACAGTAACAAATGGAGGCTGGAATGACCTTGGAAACAAAAACCAAAAGCATTCGAGGATTTCAGCCAGGAAAGGCAAGGAAAAGAAGTCATATCTTTTCTGCAGTGGATTTCAGGAGGTCAGCATTCATATTTTACTATGTTTTCCAGTTTGCACTCCCCATTTCTTTTCAAATAATCTTTTTAAAGAGCCAAGATGATAGTGTAAACAATGTTCTACCACCAAACCTGATATTAAAGAGGAGAAAAGATTGATTGATGTTAGCAGCAAGGAAATCAATAGGTCCTTATTTCAATCCAGATTTCACCATCTCACATAATCTTCTGCCACCATACGAAGAATTGCATCATGGTCCCCACCAAAGGTACTTTTTTTTTTTTTTTTCCTGAGCCAGAAGCAGATTATTTCACTGACAATATTTGACACTGATATCTCACAGAGGTTCTAATCAGTCTTCATGAGCTTCATGCAGTATATTCGCATATGCGCAGGCACAACACTTACAAAGACTGGCTAGCTACCCATGAAGAGAAAGCAAGAACTAGGTGGTCATTGCATCCAGGGGGTCAGAGAGTGAGGGCTGAGCAGCCAGCAGGAAAGCACACAGGAAAGGCAAACAGGCTGAAGAGCTCTCTAGAGTCCCTACAGAGGCTTGGAAGTAACTGCAGGGATGGCCACTTTCTCTCTCAACGCCCTTGCTAAATAAAAGTGTGGCACAACCGGAGCTCAAAGACACAGAAGGACAATGTCAGTGCAAACTGGTCGAGGCAGAATTATTGAGCCTTCTCCATGGGCTGCACAGGCAGAGATCCCTCCTGCCTTTGTTTCACTTTGACTGTCTTCTATTGCTTCCATGTGCTCTGGGCCTCATCCTACATGTGTCTCTGCTTCTGCAAACTGCTGACAGTCAATTTAAGAACTGATTTTACAGGAAAAAAAATGTAAGAGAAACTATCCTCCATAAGAGAAAGCAAAGTAGGAAAAGCTCAGACACTAGAAGCCATCAGTCCTGAGGGACTCCTCCTCTGCAGCTAAAATCCTTGGAGCAGAAATTATTCTAAATACAAGTAAGTATATAAAGTCACTGTATGTGCTTTCACAAACCACATTCATGCTTGAACAAAGCAGGAAAGGAGGAAAGCTCTATCTTTCTCTGCATAAAAAAAAAAAAAGAGGACACAAAGGACACGAGGATATTCTCTTTAGGACATCCCTTGCCAGAAAAGTGAAAAACACCCACTTAGGATTTTCTATTCTTTGAACAATTGGTCTATGATGAAATGTGAAAATATGAAATATTTTTTAAACACCCTGGAAAAGCTAAAACTAAGTGTCCCCCCCAAAAAAAAACCCACCCTATAATTCCCKTCACCCTTATAAGATAAATCTGAACTAAAGCCACATCCAATTTGATGAAGGGGGAGAGAGAGAAAATAAATAAAAAGGAATGAAGTGTGAGGAGTGTGTGTGTTTATATACACATACTTTTACTTATATAAACATACATATAAGGGAGAGCAAGAACAGTTTAACAGGCAGCACATGTAGATAAAAAAATGGTATTATCATTTAGATTTCTGGATAGCTGCTAACCTCATTCATGCTCTTGGAGAATTTCCAGATGGCTTCTTTGGAAGTCTGCTGGACACTTCCACAGAAGATAGACTTGGAAATTAGAACTTGATTATTATTGTACTGAGCACTAGGAATTAAGGGAAAGATTAAAAATGCCATTTGATTTTTGTTAAGCCTTCTGGAACTTAAATCRGAGTGGCTAAAAATGTAAATAAAAGAAATAAATTATCCTTGACCTTTTGTAATAGGTTATACAAAACTATGATTAAAAAAAAAAGCCTAAAACATAATTTTAATGCTATCATATATAAGTAAAACAGTACCTCCTTTGTGGTGCTTCATTTAATTAAGGAAGTTCCCTTTGGCTCTTAACAGAGCTGTGACTGGAACTACTTTGGCAAGTGAGGTGTATAATAACACTTTAAAGTCCCTACTCTGACAAATGAATATGGAGAATTATTTTATTTCTCTATGCACAAACCATTTCCTGTGGTGAATCACCTGCTTACCGTGAAATATGCTACAACTAAAAATATTAAGATTAAAAAAGTCACTCAGGGAACTAAAGGGAWGAAGAAGGAAAGCCACTTACTTATTACCTTCCTTCTGGCTGTTTTACACAGTTCTCCCTCATGACAGAGCCGTCTTCCTTACATTTATTACAGGGTTTGCACATCAGTGGAGGTGCCATTAACTATCATATTACGGCCACAATTACTGTATTCATTGGTCTTTTTAATTAAAGGAGCCTAAAGCAGGGGTTATTTTCACTGAAATTTGAATTMTGGTACCTTTTAAAATTCAGCAGGGGAAGAAGACATTACTGTTACAGCAGCACTTAAAYAACTGAAAGGCTCACTGGTGATGGCAGAGTGGGCGAAGAGTGAAGATCCCACAGATAAAGGACTTATTTGGAAGTCAAATGCATATGAACAGAGGGAAGGACATGGAAGTGAGCAGTTGCATGAACAAGTGAGGCTGCGTGAATAGAAACTTGCCCAAACAATATTAAAAACACACTGAAACACTAAAGTATTCTACAGTGACTGTTATTCTAATGTAACACACTAGAACGGAGACACTAATTTCACACTGGAATCTAAAATCAGAGATGGTGTCACAGGGTCCCATAACAAACAGGTGAATATTAAGAAACCACACAAAAAGTCGTCTGTTTTTCACATGTACTTTTCTACCTCCACGTTTCTGACACKTTGTGCTGTCCCTCTTCAAAACTAGTATTAMGTGCTACCAAAACTTTGTGACATTTTCATTGACAACACTAGACTCAAGGCAACACTTGCTGCAAATCTACAAGCCAGTCACCTTGGAAGAAAAAAGGCATGCTGTTAATGTAGGTCCCGTCACTAATACTCTCATGAAACATTGGAGAAAGGGCATATGTTGTTGATGTATTAAGAGATTAGTTAATGTGTATCCCTCTGCTATACATAAATTGATGATACACAGAAAATCAGCACGGCATGAATAAAAGGAAAGCTATATCCTGACTTTTTAAGTGATAAACTAAGTACATTTAATCTCTAAGTCATTGTGGGACAGCATAAAGCATCCCCAGGTGCCTTCTTAACAAGTGCTTCTTAGTGTAAAATAGCAGTTTATGTAGTTTATGCAGCTAATGAACATATGCTGCTGCTGCACAATTTTGCCTCCTGCATGGTTGACTTCATTGCCTGACAACTTATTAACCAAAGCCATAAACAGTTTGATTTCCAAGGAGTTTATGACTTATAGGAAAAGCAGACAAACAATAAAAAGTCTAAAAAAAACCCAAAACACTTGAGCAAAAACATTAAGCATTGATACCAGAGGCTGGCCCTGAGGAGCTACTGGATCTTTCTGATTCCCTCATTCAAAGTAATGTCTGTAGCAACTACCTCCCTGCTTGGCAAGTCACCAGCGCTGGGTCAGGCTGGCTTCTCAAGGTCTAATTCGGCTCATGGATGGTGTCCAATGCAGACGCACAAAACATAGTGGTTCCACTTTGTTTAGCTCATCTCTTTTCAACAGAAACAAATATAAACTGCCCAAGGGCTAGCTCCCCTTTCAGCATACACAGGTGGAAAACAGAATCAATCAAAAGGACGGTGGGATGAAGGGGCTGAATCCCCTTCTCCTGTGGTATCACCATGCTCCAACACTGCATGCCTGGAATCACCAACTGAAGAAATCAAATGTGTCTGTGATAGCACAAACCAAGTCCAAGGGGACTCCAACCACTTCCTCTTGCAAGCCAGACTACTTCAGTCAGCAACCTGCAACCTCCACAGTACTAAGTGGAAGGTGATATGAAAGAAACACTGGAGAGGATGATGGACAATCATGGACCCAGAGTGCACCTTAGAAGGTCATTCGGCCTCTGCAAATGGTAGGGAAAAAGAAAAAATAAAACTTTACCAGTACAGTGCTTCATACAATAAAGCCAAAAATGCTCTGAGAATATAAACTCCCMGCACATGATATTGCAACCCTCTCTTGTAACCTTATTACGGAAACCCATAGTAACCCCTGCTAAGAGTGTTAAATATTAATAAAGGCTCACAGCTGTTACTGCTACATAATGGGCTTATTTTGATGAGAAATATGTGCATGGCTTAAGTAATGTGCATCAGTTCAGACAAATCTACTTTCCTTTTGAAATTCATGCAGGACTCTCCCTCTCTCCTTCCTGCAATTAATTCCAGAACCCAGGGCTATTATTCATAAAAGGCAGGATTTGCCTCTTTGATCTCTGTCCTACATCTTATCAGCTTTTATGAGAGGTTGCAATAAGGACTGAAGTGAAAACACCAGCTTGGTAAGTTACCAAGCTAGTTGGTTTTATCTATTTTCTCCTTGCAATGGGTCAATTTTCCCACACTCACGTGGTGTGGAAAAAAAAATGTGATTTTTTTTTTCCTGAAATCGAAACAATCTTGTCCAATATTGCTACTGATATTGCAGGCTCTAGTGTCCCTGACTTGTCTCATAAATATCAAAATTCAGAAGCGCTCGTTGTTTCTTTTATTTAACTCATTATTAGGCAAATTTGGTCCAGGGATTCTTCACTAAAAAGGTGGCTGATGAATATCTTTATAAACTAGACTCAGTTCATATTGAGCTCTATTTTAGGGATTTGCTGTCTTGAATTGATTACCCTACACTACAGTAAATACAACAAAATCAAACCRCTATGCAACTCTTGACCTAGATGTGGATGATTTTCAAAGATTAAAGTAGCATTAAACATCTAACTGCCAAATGGGATGCAAAGAATTGGATAGACTTAAAAATTGTTCGTTACTTAGAGTTTCATTACAAAGCATAGCTGAAAAGAAAACTCCTCAAAACAGATTTTGGAAAACAAGAGAGGTGAAAGTACCTGAACTGAACGCCTTACTCAATGTCAGATTTACTTTTGTAACTGCTGCTTGCATGAGTAAATACCATAACATTAGTTCCCACACACCTTTCTTGTCCTTAATCAACACCTATGCAAGGATTTTATTTGAGAATGCAAACCTAACTATCTTCTAAAGTCAGAATATGCCCCCACAGAGTAGAAGAACTTTCCCCTTCCTCAAAAACATCATCTCTGAAGAACCATCAGACCACAGATATACCATACACTCCACAATACCTAGTCCAAGTCTCCAAAATTAAATCTTTCATTTAAAAAGTATGTTTCTAGCTCTTGCAATTGCAGCAATAGCCTCCCAAATGTGAAATGAGTAATAGATGCAGTGATGTCTGCAGACAAAACAATGACTCAGAAGAGTGAACTCCTCTGTCCCATATAAATCTGATTAGGGTGTCAAGTCCAATCCACAGTGACGTGACTTCAATGCTAGCATTACCAAGGGAATTACTGATTACTTTAATGCAAGAAATAGGTTTGGGCAAGTATAGTTCCTTGRAGCTGGAAAATACTATAGGGGAATATAGTACAGTGGCAAGAACAAAGAAACAAGGACAAAAGAGGACAGGAAGAGAGGTGAAAGGGAATCAACAATACTTAGAAAATCTCTTGTTGAACACAGAATGTCACAGTGAGGCGTTAAACTAATCCCTAATTGCTAGTCACTGTCCACCAGAAAACAGCCACAGATGTCAGCAAGTTGCTCATACAGATATCAGGAGGAAGAACATTACTGTGAGGAATATAAATCCCAAACCTACAAGGCAGGGTCTCTTTCTAACGGAATGAATTTGACATCCTCATTAAACATTCCTGGTTTTAGGGGTGAGTGATGAGCACAGTCTCTTTCCATAGTGTGCCAGATGAGCTGGTTAACACCATCTGCGCTCAAACAGGGCAACCAATAAACAGTGGGAATTTGGGCTGCAGCACCAACTTGGACCCCACTTAATATGACAGTGTGAAGTGAGACTCAACTCCTACACAGGCCAGACAGGAATAACTCATAACCCTTCCCCCCCACCCCCGAGCCTTTTATCTTGCAACCCTAAAACCAAGAAGCCACAGGCAAGCTAGTATTTCCCTTAACCACCAAAAGATTATACACCACTCTATAGAGATTCTCCAACAAAGTAGATATCGCATTCTCACTGCAARGCAATTTTCTTTCTTGGAGGGAAGTCTCATTATCAACATACTTCTAGCTTCCTCTGAAACTCATTTCAGATGCATATTAAAAATGCTTGTATGCAAAAAATGGGTCACCCATTTTGAGGTCCTTTCTAAGCTCTACTTTCTAAGTCATTCTTGACTTTAATGTATTCATTTCCCACAGAGAAAAGTCAAGGAGCTAGTCAGAGCAACTGTCCTTGAAGTATCTCAAATTCAATATTACTCCTAGATATAACACAGATTTGGGGTGCCTACAAACCACTGATGCAGAAAGACAACCCTGCAGCTCTGCAAAAGGAACTCATACATCTTGAAAAAGTTTGCCTCCAAAATAAAGCTTTCAACGTTAAAATAGCTGYGTTAACTTTATGCTAACATAAGGGATGATGATGCTGTTCTCACAGATGTGACAGTTGATTTACTGTGGATTGTACACATTTTGCATATATGCACAGTTTAAGACATTAGATGGAATGACACTGACTAATATTAGGGCACCTGTCAAACACTTTTTCAAACTAATTGATACTACACATTCAGCTCATTGTATKAGCAATGTTAAACAACTTCTCTGTTTTATCAAGGTGTAGTTCCTCCTTCCTAAAAGCCACTTGAGCTGAAGTAATTGGTCTAAGTAATTTCAGCTCCAGGCAGGCATCCAGAAGCTTCTAATTGCCACTGATCAGCCTTGAGGGGCTGAATTTGAGCTACGACTTGGCGCTACATACGTGGTAGGCATTTTTAATAAATGCTGACCTGCAGTTCTTCTCTCCTTTCGCTAGGTGGGTCACAGCTAAATTGCTGATGCAGCTCACAGCAGACTGAGGAGTTCCACAAGGAAATGAAAGCACYGAGCTGCCACAGCTGATATGGCGCATGCTCTGCCTGGCTGGGAGAGCCTCAGCTGGGCTCCCCGAGAGGAGTTTCCAGCTCCCACAGTGTGCTGTAGCACTGTTAGGAGGAGGAGGAAAACAGCACATCTTGCCATTAGCTTCTTCAGTTATTTGCACTGTCCTGATCTGTCCACATACGTCCCAAGAGCTGGTTTGTTGAGACGCTGTAGGGCTGTGATGGCAGATGTGCTGTTTCTAATCACGCCAGTTACATAAACATRTAGCATTCACTGTTATGTCGTCCTAAATTACACCTCCAATTAGGCAGCCAGAACAGCAACTTTTGCCACCTCTGCCTTAAMCTCTGCCTCACAGCAGGCCCTGGGGAAACCCCAAAACCCAGGCACCAAGCATGATCCATTTTAAGCCCCCCAACTACGTACCATTTCTATCGATRCACTTGATTTTTCACGGGATTAACTGGACACACACCAAGTCGTGCTGCACAATGCTGAGGCCGTGCCCCAAGCCAGTTCATCTCCTCCTGCATTTTGCTTCTGCTTAGTTTGAGACAGGCAGCTGTTTTCACACTTTTTGTCTATACAGACTGCTAAACAATAGGTTGCAGATAAATATACACTACTTATTAACACCCTGGCATATATTTTGCATATATGCTTTTTACTATTTCGCTATTCATATATACACAGGAGATGTTTTTGTCACAATGCSCCACATAAGTTCAACTTTCAAAAAGAGCCAATACACAGGTTTCCTAGCAAAAAAAAAAAAAGTATTCCCTGTAACCAGTCCGGAACACACAGCGCACTTTTGCTGTAGAACAACGGAACTAATTTAAGACAAGACACTTGTCCGCCCCTCTGCCGCCCAGGCACATCTGCCCGCTGGCGTGCTGGGGGGAGCCTCGCGCCCCTGCAGCCCGGCCTCGCGCTCCGCCTGCGCACGAGCCCCGCGCGCCGCCAGGCCCCRAGAGCAGCCCCGCGCCTCCGCCAACAGCCGGGGGCAGCCGGCCCCTCCTCACAACCGCCGGTGAGGACGCACTCGGCTGCTGCCGCCTCCRCTCCCCTCACACGGGCGCCCACGTGGCCCGCGGGCTCCCGCTGATGGCAGCAACGCCCGCACGCGCACGCGCACCATGACCCCTCCCCCCCCGCCCTCGGGGCTGCCCGGCCCGCGCGTGCGCCCT
>PTEX01000021.1:890842-1043866 GCA_003342815.1 Eudromia elegans | reverse complement strand
GCGTGCGAGGGGAGGGCCATGCCCGGGGCCGTGCCCGGCGCCCCGCGCCCGCGCTGAGGCGGCACCATGGCCGAGTCGCTGCGGGAGGAGGCGCCGGGCGGGCCGGAGTCGGAGGCCGAACTGTCGCAGCGGCTGGCCCACACCAAGGCCCGCTCGTACGGCAGCACGGCGAGCGTGGTGGCGCCGCTGGCCGAGCGCTACGTGGAGCACCGCCTGGGGCCCGGCGACACGCTGCAGGGCATCGCGCTCAAGTACGGCGTCACGGTACGGCCCGGCCGCGGGCGCTGCCCCGCTCCCCGCCGCGGGGTCCCTGGGGGTGCCGCAGGCAGAGCGGGGCTCCGCCGGAAACCCGCCCGCGCCCGGGACAGGCTGTAAAAGCCCCGGGGAAGTAACTCGCCCTGGGCGGCTCCTTACTGTCAGGCTGATGCGCAGGCCGTGGCTGCTTCAGGGCTGAAGAGGCTCCCGTGAGCCGCCCTGCCCTGYCGGCGTTACAGCGCGTACAAAACGCCCCGATTCTCCCCAGACACAAGTTACCTCCTTGGTGCAAAACCTGGGCAAGGCCCCTGAGGCCCAGCCCTGCGTTCTAGTCCCCCAGGAGGGAGCTCCSCTGTCCTGGCAGCGCCTCAGCCTCCTGCAGCCCCCAAGATGCAGAGGGGCCCTGCCCCTTCACCCAGCCCGGCTGGAGGCTCTGGCCTCACTGATCTTCAGCGCTGTTTGAGCCTTCATTCAGAAGCACTTTTGTGCTCTGCAGTGATCTGAGTGAAAAAATTGTACACACAGATCACTGAAAAGGAGCTTTTCTAGAAGAGTATTTCAAAACACTTCAGAATCCCCTCTCAGCTGAAGGAAAATTGTGGATCAGATCTGTCTGTCATAAAAACATACATTTTACTTAAAATTTTTATTAATACTATGGCTAAAACAAGCTCTTGCTGTATTACTGATGCTTTTAAACTATAAATGCTGGTTTTAAATCTCATTTCTTACTTTATTTGATGTTGCTAGCATTCTGAGAGGAAATGTAAATAGCAGCATTGTAAGCCTGAACTGAGAAAGGGAAATTCCATGTTATCTTAACCCAAAGGTAATAAATACAAAGTTAGCTGACATCTGTCATTGTGGTTTTGCTCTGACAGGTTTCACACCATATACAAATGCTCATTTTAACACAAGATGAAGACCCTTACACCTTTACATAATTCACTCTACACAGATTCACTCTGAAGAGATTTTGTTTACTCCCTATGTCCATTATAATTTGCTGGAAGAGAGGGCTGCTCTAATGCGGAACATCAACATTATCTTAGACTGCAACTGCCTCCAGTATTGCTGTTTTTAGAAGTTTCCTCACATGGTTTCTGTCAGTGGTAGCGACCACACAGTGAGAGACATGCTGTCCAATGCCCATGTTGGCATGACACAGCATAGGCAAATTAAGAGGAGGGAGAACATGTTGGGGAGAAAGATTAAGCACTTTGTTTGCCCTCTTCTGATGCACTTACCCCTTTCCCTCAGACACTGACATTAAATGTGTATGGCTGGTATTCACTAGCTCTTCCTTTGATGACCGTTGGGTAAATTAACACTGGGGAATTAACAGCTCACGTGTTCAGCACTTGTGGTTCAGTTGGAATATTGTTTTCCATCACACAGAGATCTCTTTTGGGGAAAGACGGATGAGCCCTGTTTGTTTCATTGATGAGGAAGCTGTTTTGATTGATTAGTTCAGCAGCAGTTTATGCATTAGTGCAACTTCAGCTACAATACTAAAAGCAGTGGCTTCAGCACATAATAGTAAAGAGATGGCCATGCTACAGCTTTCCTTATTGTAGGTCTGTAGCCAATAGCAATCAGGTTAAAGAAGAGAAAATTACTGTCAAAATTGTGCYCTCCATACATCTCTGACTGTATTTAGTCATACAGAATTGCAGAGAGCAGAATTTAGTGCACATATAATCAAGTAACTTGCTAAAGGCTGTAAAGGTTGTTCTTTTTAGAGACAAATGTTTCCTTCTTCATCTTTACTCAGTGCACAGAAGTGCCCATTCTTCTCTAAGTGACACAAGGTTATATTTAAAAGTTATTCCCAGAAGAAGTAGCCAGAGTTAGAGTTACAGTGAAGTAGGGGAGAGAATAGCAATGGACTGTATTATTAATCAGCTACCTTCCTACTCCCCTGGACTAGCAGAGATAAAGTTTCAGTTTTGGTACTGTATTTTATAGAGAAAGGCTCTATCTAGCATTTTAAAAGAGATTGTTTTGATACTCAAATTAGTCATTAGAAATGTCTCAGAAGCAGACTTGGCATTTTGACTTGTTTACTATACCCTATAGATCTCACTAGTAAGTCAGGCAAAGCTTCTTTTGTGGCCTTCAGGTGGTAAGATATGTACTATACAATGCAAGATTAACTAAAAACTGTTAGTTTCTAGGCTTCTGGAGCTGAAAGAGAAATGAGATTCTTTTGTTTGAAGAGGTAACTTATGGTCTAACACTGGATTTTAATTATTCTTCTTTTGAAAGGGACTGTTAAATCCAACCAAGCCATCAGSTAGGCCATGTGCAATAACAGGTTTGGGTTCTCTCTCCAGAGACAGTAGCATTTTCATGTATTTACTGAATAGAAACAACTCATTACTTGAGCTTTACTGCTTTACCATTTCAGTACTGTCCCTTTTCCAGGCATCCAGCCTTACCAGAAAGAATCTTTGATTTAAGGAAAAAGATTTTGGACTCCAAGGACTCAAGCAAATGCATCCCTGCATGATGACACCGCAGCTGTGGTACCTGCATAGATCTAATGGCACAACAGCAGATACTCTTACAGCAGTGTGCGCGGGTGCGCTCCATGCAGTGCTTTATTCCAGTCCTGGAAGTGGCCACACAAGTAGCTTGGAGCAGACTGACATGCCAATAATTCACATCTTAGTCTTYATCGTTTTCTTGTGTAAACAGGGACACTCTCTTTGGCCAGAGTGGGCTGTGTTTAAAGTTAATTCAAGGATACCTTTCACCTTTTCCAGTTCCTCAAGCGTACTATAGCAGTAGGACATGCCAGAGCATGAAGACTTTTTCCCTTGCTTTCCATCAGTTAAGCAGCTTCATCTGCTAGTAGCTTCAGTGTAAGAGATACAAACATGTTAACCCTGTTCTTCTCTGAGGTTCTCTTTTGCAGTGGGGATGGATTCCAAGCTGAACAGAGTTTAAGAGTGCTCTACCACCTTATGCTTATCAGTCTTAGAAAATGTTTAAGATCCAACAACCAAACTCAAGATAATTTGAAGTATGAAATAGCAACTGACTAATGCTTAGAGCCATCAGAGTGCTGCAGGCAATTATGCTAATATAAGGCTGCTATTACCACAAGACTTAACTGTACAATTCTTACCCAGTTATCTCCATTTAGTTTAATAGAAGTGAACAGTATTCCCCTAAGGCAAGAGGTATTTTGAATTTTCTTCACATTTGTTTTCAAGCACATTTTATTTAGAGTGCATTTACAGTACTGTAGTGATTAGGGATCAATGCTTGTTGCAGTCACCAAAGGATTAGTCATTTTTCTTTCTTTTCATTCAGTTAAGACTTTTCCTAGCAGTATCGGCTCAGGTTGTAACAAAACCTTATAAAAGTCTTATAGAAATTATTTCAGCACTAGTTTTATAGTTTGTAATTGAGAAGAGGAGGGGAKATATTCCTGAGAAAGTGCTTAATATGCTCATTAGTTGGGAAGTAGTAAAGATTCACCAGGAGCTTTTCTTATTCAGTAAAGCAATACAACTGAGAAGCCATTAGGAATTCCATAGAAGCAGCAGGGCTTCATGTTTTAGTACTCAGAGAAAGATAGAGCCCGTTGAGCTGTACTTTGTCATGAGGTATTCTATGCTGGCAAGCAGRTCACATGGAACACTTCAACAATGCTAAGAGGTATTTAACAGTTATGTGATGGCCACCTATCTGAGTGATTACATAGATGTTTTTCATCATACTGTTGATTCAGTTCACTGGACAATGAAGCTACCAGTTTATGCAACCATGTAACAAAACATTTAAGGGTTTCCCATTCTTTTAACTGACTAATTTTCACTGAAAGTCAACAGTCAACAGAAAAGTCAACAGAAATTTGTAGAACTTGCTGCTTGTAACTGGCATGTCCTAGAGGGCTTAGCATAACCCATTCACCCTTTTTTTAGGCTACACATGCTGGCTAGCTAGGGCAGCTGCCAACAGTCAATCCTCACTACACTATAAATCCACAACAGCATTTTTCTTTCCAAAAAATAAAAATCTTTTTGCAAATTTTTCACACAAGCCAACATAGCAACTAGAAGACTGTTCAAGCAAAGCATCTTTATTTGCTGCAAAATATCTAGAGAGATTTTTGTGGAATCAAGTGTATACAAAAATCAGAAACTAATGTGTTAACAAGGCCAAGACAAAACATCAAGTCCAAAGTAATTTTGAATGCAAAAAGTCCTTTAAGACAGCCTTTGCAGCTGCAAAGTGTAATTTTTTTTTCAAAGCAACTGGAATTAACCATGGTGGTTCAGAAAGGTGGCATTTTATATTGAACTAAAACCTATTAACTTATATTTTCCTGTCTTTTTCAGATGGAACAAATAAAACGGGCTAATAAACTGTTCACAAATGACTGTATATTTCTGAGGAAAACCCTGAATATACCTGTTATATCAGAGAAACCTTTACTGTTCAATGGACTTAATTCATTGGAGTCTCCTGAAAGTGAAACTGTTGAAAGCTCCCCTTCTTGTGAGGAAGGACTAGCCTCAGTACAAGATGACAGTAGTTCTTCTCCCAGCCCTGAAGAGCCCGACAATCAGCCAGTTGCACCAGAAGAACTATCTGCCAAAGACTTTCTACAGAGATTGGACTTACAGATTAAATTATCCAAACAAGCAGCCAGAAAACTAAAAGATGACACTGTCAGGTAAACGTCGCTTATAATATTCAGCATCTTAATTTCATTCTGAAGGCTTCTCTAAGTCCATGTCCAAGCCAATAGCAAGAGACTGACTCTGCAGAAGTAGAACATTGCTACTGATAATATGTTTCCTACTCTGCCTAGGTTATAACTTGGGAAATTAATGCYTGCTACAAATTCTGCAAGAATAATGGATACAGAAGGACAAAATACACTTTTTTTCCCCCTCTTGTTATAACTTAACAGATAATTTTGTTAATGATGCATAAGACATAGATTTTTATTASTCATGAAGCATGCAGTTCAGCACTTCAACATGTGCTTACAAATCTGACTGCTGCACTGAGGGAAGGCTCTTTTAGGAGGCAGACAAAATTCCAGTATGCACCATGACATAATGAAGTTCTGCAGAACTGTCATCCACAATGTTTTAACCTAAAACACCGTGAGGAGTAGGTGGGCTTTATGCATTTTAAGGCCTAGAAAAGTAACATTTTAAAKGAATGAGCTCTCCTAATCTCACAGGTCAATTTCCATTCTGTTATTATAAGTCTTGCAGATTTTGCAAATGAAGTAATAKCATACAAATAACTACTTATATGTGCATTTATTATACAAATATAGGATTTCAGTTATACTGTCATCTAGGCGGCCATTAATGTTGAACACATATACATCAGTAACAGTTTAATGTGAAGTATTTCTGAGTGTTTCAGGATAAGGTCTGGAATTATTTCTCTGCTGTTGTAACTTAAAGCCCTGAGCTACTGCTGCAAATATAAATCAATATAAGTGGAGCCTAAATGTCTGATAAAGTCTTTCTAATGTCACCATCCACCCAACCACCACTTACTTTGAGGCATGAAAGTTGGCTTTGTCTTATCTTCTCCAACTGTGTTCACCTCTTCTCAGTGTGGCAAGAGGTGGCAGTGCAAACACCTACAAAGGCCATCACAGAGAGCTAGACCAGAGGAGACTGTTTCCAAGAGCCACAGAGCTACCATTCAGCTCTGTACTGTGCATAGTACTTTCTCTCCCATAGTGGGAGGTTGCTGTGCTATGAACTTCAAACATCTCTGACAGCATCTGCAACAGTMGTTCCCCAAAAGCAGCTGGTTCTCCCTCCCATGTTTTTCCTGTCCCTTGCATTCATYAGAGGATATTGAGAATTGGATAGCCATCATAAATGCTGATTTGTGTACTCATTATGAAATTACTRTTGTTAGAGTGAAAAACATGAAATCAGAAGCACTGTTGCAGGCTACTTTAGTCTTGTATTCAACTGAGACTGCCTTGTCAAGGTCTCTTGAAAAATGTATGACTCTGTGACRMGCACCAGTACTTCAGTGTTCTCCAKCATCTRTTTGGAAATATAAGAAAGCAACCCCTAGTGCTTCACTTTTTGCCATCAAAAGGGACATTGGGAGAGAAGAGGGAGAGAGGAAACAAAAGCACCTAGTTAGTTCCAGAACATGAGCAGGGGAGTAGGCTCTCACCATGCTGATTTGACAGAGTGAGCATAATGACTTCTCAGTTACTTTTTACTTTGGTATCCCATAGAAGCTGCTAAGAATGCATGTGCATACATGCATTCAGTTTTGCTCAAACCACACAGSTGTGTTTCATAGTCAACAGAAGTCTAGAGATACAAGAAAAGCTTAAAACTTAAGGTGAATTTCATTGTTTAATCATAACCTTTTGAAGTTGCTTCTCAAAGTAGATTAAGTCTCTAAAGTCAGCTGCTTCTACAAAAGCCTCCTGCTGCTAGGTGGAAAACTTGAGGCATGAATAGTTAAAAGGTGTAGTTTTAGACTAGATGTGGAGCTTTAATATCTGTGCAAGTAGACAGATGTTAGAGATTGTGAGATGCTCTGTTTGCACTAACTGCTTAGAGATTTAATRTAAATGTAGACATAGATCTACACATAAACACGTTTTACTAGAGAGTTACACGTAACATGAAATTATTGCTTAGAACTCTGCCTGTGACAGGCAGGTTTACCAGGTGTGTGGCTCTATGTAGACAGCCTAAGGCTATCAGCYCATGTTTGTTTTTTGYTAGCCARTTATAAAAACATTAGCAAAGGTGTAATATMATTTTCTGTAGCATGTATAGTGAACTCGTACACTACAGGTTAGGAAAGAATATCCATTATTCGTTTTTATATACATGTAACAGAAGAGCACTTTGTAATAGTCTTAGAGAAAATACATCAGTGTTTCATCTTGTCCAAGATGCTATTAAATACATTTCAGTTTGMTGAGAGTTTAGTGATGCTTCTTGTATCAGGCAGTTAAATACGAGAACTCTAAGGCAGCTCATTAGAATCCTTTGGATTTTAGGGTAGCAGTGTGATCGTTTAGATCACTATAGACATATGGCATGCTTCCAAGTCAGATCTCATTTTTCTGCAATTGCCTTTTGCAGTGACTGATTTTCATCGCCTTATTAATTGATTAGAGCCACACCAGTAATGACTGCTTATACAAGACAACCTAACTATGAGCGTGCAGTGCTAGAATAGCTTTTGTATTCTGCTGAGTTGCCTAGAACTGAMCCTAGGAAAGAGCAAGATGTTGAAGCATTTGAAATTGATAGCAAGTTTAGTTAAATTGTCCAGTAATTATTCACCAGCATAAGCTAAAAKAATACAGATATGAAGCTACCTATGGAGAATGGTGTTTTCAGGGTTCCTAGAGCTATTAGCTCATGTATTCAGGTTGTCGCCCTGTTCAAGAGCAAATGCTAGAAGCATCCACACATTGGACTGAGGTTTATTTGTTCAGTCACAGGTCTGCGCTCAATGGTATAAAGGAGGCTGTTAGCATTTCGGATTCTGGCCTGATGCATACAAAAGCTTACAGCAGATTTTTTTCTGCACTTGCAAATTGCTAGGCCAAGTGGGAGCTGCAAACAGGAAGAGACAACACCACAAAACACTGGAATGCTTTGCTGTTCCTTCCTCTTTGCCTGAAGGGGAAATTGCAGTGTGACTTACCACATTCCTATTACAAGTTTCTCAAAAAATGGAAGAAAMGATCGTGTTTGATAATTAAATGTTAACGTATTCCCCTGCTGTTTTCTGAGGATGACTTACCCGAGCTACTAGTATACAATCTTAGCATAAAGCTTGGCTTATTTTTAAGTCAACTAAACAGACTTTAAGACTTGGTGCATTCAGTTCTGAAGATCTACATGATTAAGATTCTTGATCTACATGGGTTTGGAGCAAGAGCTAGTTAGGAGGTTTTTCCATGTTGCTTGGTCCTGCTCTCCAGGACAGCAAGTTAGAACCTGGTCTTGCTTAGACCTCTTGCTGCCTCCAGCARAGGCAGGAGGGAAATGTTTTTCTTCTGTGCATTAAAACAAGTCACTGCTTCCCTTGGGTTGAAACAGAACTACCAGGTAGTTCTGATATCCTTGACCCCTCACAGAAGCCCCACAAAGTTGTACAGGATCCCCATGCCAGGCCTCTGCCAGTTACCCTATATGAACCTATAGGCCAAATACCTATTTTAAAGGTGGAGATGAGCAACTTAAGCTGTCATTGTTTTGCAATATAGAATCACTGAAGTCTGCCAAATACCTACTGATATAACAACAGCACTTCTCCTCTTCAGTTCTGCACATTTACTTTTCCTAAGCATCATAAACTAATTGCACATAACATAAGCTAATTGCACTCTTAAGATTTCGTGACTGTCATGTCATAATATATGCAAGAACATTCTTGCACTGTATTAATGTTTCCAAAAAGGATGGAAAGGAAGCTGGTTTTGTCAGCCTCAGATTAGGAGGATTTGCTCCAGCTCTAGCACATTTTAGCTGCCTGCACTTGTATTCTCAGCTTTTACAGTTAAGCAATGACAAMATTTTCCTGAAAAGAAACAGAAAGTAAAAATAAAAAGTATAAAGTCATTTCCAGTATGCAGCATAAAAAAAGGTTTCTCTCCTTCTGGGCAGTCACTGTTTTATTAAATTCATATTTAATCAAGATACAAAAACTTTTTTTTTGGACCATTTGATTCATCTTGAAGTACTAAAACATTAAAGTGTTTAAATATGAATGTCTTTGTACTGAATAATTAACAAATTCCTTCCTTGCTAAAGAAAATGATTATGTAAGTTGTAACAACAGCTTTGACTGCAGGAGAACTARGTGCTCTTAAAACTAAGTTTTTATATACAGCTATGTAATTAAATATGCTTTTTATAAGCAGAGAAAATAGACTTTTTCCCCTCCCCATTCTGACAGTACTAATGCATTTGAGCTTCTGAATATGATATGACAAGATTCGATGATACAGGTTACTTGCTTTTGATTCTCTAGAATTAAATTTTTTAAAAAATGGAAACAGCATTTCTTCAGCATCTCATTTAATATAGCCAGGAGAACTAAATAAAAGGAACCCTAATCTCGTAGTTAGGGAAATTATAGTACTTCTCCTGTTTCACCTGCTGAATCCCACACCCTGAGCTTTGAAATTTTACAGCTTGATGCATCCTCAAACAAGCAGAAGAATGCTGTTTGCAGCTGTGTTGGGCATGTGTGGCTGGAAACCAGCTGTCTCAGGAGGGTATTTATCCAGGCTTCAGAAAATGCATTTTAAAACAGTCAGCCTCAGCTCAGGTTGCATTTTCTAGCCCTTCCATTTCTAGCCTGAGCTACTATAGCTTTGTTTTCAGCTTCCCATTCATGAAAAATAATGAGAACTCCTGGCATGCGTACAAAAAATAGTATGCTGCAGTTATACTGTGAATAATATTTCTGTTATGCAATACCAGTCTTGCCTGTTTTGATCCACTACAAACAGTAGTTACCTGCATTTTTGTGTCAGTCTTGTTGTGGAGATGTGCTACATGTTTTCCTGATCTTAAGATTTTTTCTTTTTTCCTCCTAGAGAGGAAGAGAATGAAGAAGGTCCCTATGCAACTTCTTCTTACCACCAATAGAAGACAGACAAGATGGCTTGAAAACTTCCAATGAAATCAGTTCTTAAAGAACTATATGTTCAATAATTTAAAAAAAAAAAAAGTCTTTTGGACTCATCATCATGATGTATTTTACAAAAAAGTCATGAATGAGTAATTTCACTGACTGTGTAATTGCACTGAAATTATGACCTCTTCTGCCTTCCACAGGTTAATGTTCTTATGCTCTATCAACAAAGGGTTTAAGCCTTCCAGAACTAGCAATGGCCTTTATATCCCGTCTGTGCAAACTGTAGCATGGTAGCAACAACATATCCTTGAGGTCCCCTTTATGCAGGATGTTGATCTTTAGTAAACCTTTTGTAAATACTTGTTGAAGTGCAAATCTTGTTTGAAGTATTTAAAAATATTTAGTAAGTTTGCGTGTCAATGATGAACTGTAAAAGTGATGCAAAAATACTTACTCTGCAGACACAGAACAGGCAAGGTTGCTGTGGGAGTTCTGCCGATGGAACCTCTGCAGAACTTGCCTCTGAACTGTGTGACTATAAGAACATCTATGTATTCCTAAGAAAGAGGAGTTTGAATTGTTTTGATTAGTTAAAGCCGTCATGGTCAAAGGAGCTGTTTGCAAACTGGATTTTTGCTAAGAGTTACAGCGGGAGATATTTTTATTTGTGAGTAGTGACATTGGAATATCAGGTGTATGTTCGTGTGTGCAGTTATACTTTGTGTGATTTTAAGTTAATAAATAAAATATCAGTAATGTCGCTTCGTTATAAAACTAGCTTCGTTTCAGTCTGGGTTTGCCTAATAACCTCAGCTATTTTGGATACTGATTTCAGGGCCAGGAATGGATACTAATGGGTACTAATTTCAGGTCCAGCATATAGGACTCATACTTCTCAGTGTAAGGAAGTTTCTGCCCTGGGCCTGCTTCCCCTCCCCTGGACAAAGGGAAAAAATTAGGAGAGTGGAGCTACTCTGTATTAGCTGTTTCTGTTTTAAATGCACACACGTTAAGGAAAGCCGTCTTTACTCCCCATAAGCTATAGTTGGTTGTTTTAAACCCTTTGTGAGTTAAATTTCTTCATAGGCCAGACACAAAATAGGTAGCTCTCATAAAGGAGAAGTTCCTTCCACTAAGCTTAGCAAAGYTCACTTTGCACGTAGCCATATGAAGCAATCGTGAAGCAATTCTGCCCCATGAAGCACCACTAAGGAAGTGGTTGTTTGCCACACCCTTTCATCCTCTCCATTTTAAACTTCGTCTGAAAGCAGCCATAAGCAACCCTGRTTTAATAAACAGCATATTAAATCCTTGGCCTTCATTCGCATTTCCAAATTTGGCTGTTCCATGCATATCTAGCTGATGAGACTGACAAAACTGTTGGGATTTGTTATCTTAATTAATATTGTCTAGCCTATAATGAATAGGAACTGTTGGCTGCCCATTATTTTCCCCCCTACCACTAGCAGATTGTATATATAGATTGATAGATAAAAGAATAAGTACAAAATACCACCCTTGTTTAGTGAGTGCAAATGTAAAGAGGTGGGCCTGAGACAGGGCCATTGACACAGAGACCCAGACAGGAGAGTTARAAAACAATCATTATTTGAATCATATAGAACACAACTTGAAGAATAAGGAGCAATATCTATTACTGGAATTGGATTTTGATTCACTGCATAGCTGAGTTTCAATTCTGTGACAATTCAGACTGTGGTTCAAATACATAACCTGATGTTAGCTGAACTCCTGATATGTGTGTGCATTTGCTTATTCAAAGACAATATTTTATCATATAGCCAATATCATATTCATGGGCATATAGCCACCAAGTRTAAATCACAAAGCTGATAGTAAAAGACTGCAGCATCCCTGCTGAACAGCTGTAATTTCCCATTTATGAGCTCATCCTTATCTAGGAAGATCATTAGTCTCAAAACAGAAGAATGCTTTTAGTAATATGCTTTCTGCATTGCTTCCACCTTACTTTCCTAGAACAAGAAATAATTCAAAGCCAGACAAAAAGCTAATTCACCTTAGGGCCTGCATAAGCTCAGGTGCAGCTGGTTTAGGTCTGTCCCTAGCTCTAACCTCACAGAAGAAATCTTAGTTTGTTAACTTGACAGCTTGSTGTGACACATAAACTTACCAGAAGCAGAACAAAGAAAAATCAAGCTGTTTTAAAGGACAGACTATTGCAGGAGCTTCTATCTTGAATATTTTTTCATTAGAATTTGYATTTATCTTTTGCAGAATGGTCATTGCTACTGTTAGAGGTATTTGTCCTTGCTGTAAACCTTGCTGCAAGGATGTTTGCTGCACAGCATTCACTGCAAGACCATGAGCATCACCCAGGAGACATGTGAGCCCCTTCATTCAATACAAGGCAGTTTCTTTCTGAAGGATTTCAGTGCTAATGCAACGCCAGGAAAGGCTGCCTGCAACAGATCCTACCTCAACAGCCAACTACAGTCCCTTAGCATCCTGGCTGTTCCAGTTCTCCATCCTTACCTGCTGYACAGCCGGGAAGGATGAAACAAGCACAAAACTTGTATTCTAATGGATCTGAAAAGACAGAGCAAAGTCTCTCCCAGCCAAGGCTATATTAAGCAACTCTGCCTCAAAGCCAGCAGCAGCATCCAAACCTTGTCCTCCTTGAAAGGTGCTCTTTCTAGCTGCAAGGCACCCCAGCAGGCCCTGGGAGGTCAAGCTCATTAGGCCCTCCCTCCCTAACAAGACCCGTCACCTGAGTCTGTTCYTTCCACCTTTCCTGATCTGGCTAAGTGCTGTGCTTGAGGCTGACCTGCTGCATCACAGGACTGCTCTAGTGAGAGGCTGCCGCTGCGTGGACCGCAGCTCTGGGGAATCTGGGATCAGCACAAGTGCCTGATTTTTTTGAGTGCTAATAAAAAGGCATTCTTTGTCTTGGCAACATACTGTAATGCAGACCAAAAAAAACCCACAAAAAACCCACCCCAAAAAAAACCCCAACATATTTTTTTGTGGTTAATTAGCATTTGTTTTGTAGGTAGATGTATTTGATACTTTATAATCCATAGAATAAATACAAGAGTAGAATGCTCCCCATTTTGTATAGATAAAACATTTCTTAGAAATTGTTTTACCATGCCTCAGCAAACTTCTCGTGCTCTTTTATTCAAGGAGTTTAGGTTACATGGTTCAAAGGTTCCTACAATTCAATTAAAGCTTTTGAATTAGAAAATGTCTTTCTAATGCTGTTGAAATGGGTCAGGCAGTGGGTTAGGCTACACTGCTCCTGGGTTTCTAGGCAATCCTGAACTTTATCCAGGACAGCTGTTCAAATATACACTACAGCAGGCATGTTATCTCAAGAAAAACAAAACGGATGAGAGCAAGCCTGAAATAATGTATCTTTAGTACACTGCAGAGAATTCAACACGAAGCTTCTTTATTCTGTGAACATATGGTTCATATGTTTTTGAAATAGCTAATTTTAATACCTTAATCCTCATTGACATAACTCATTAAGTTATGACCTTCCCTTCTCCTGCAGCCAGCTCTTGGAAGCTCCCATTGCTCCATGATGCAGGGCTTCCTCAAAAAGCTATGTACTGAATATAAAAGGTGTATTCACTTTAACAGACAAAAGCAGTCTTATACTACTATAGCTTGTAGTAAAGTGTTTAATAAAGTACAGTATCTGAAATAAGAGTCTAATAGAAAACCTCATAATGTGAATACCGTATATTCATCATATTTCCTAAACTTTCAGTGGTAAGTTAGAGAATGAAGCAGCCAGCTGAGATACAAATAGAACATAAAAGTCACTTCTCTAAATTAAGAGTCAGAGGTGTGCAGGGGTTGTAAATTCCCCAGTAACACATATTAGCAACAYGAGTAACAACTGTCTAGTTAGTAGTGTGCTCTATCTGCTCCCTTCAAAATAAGGACTGCTCCTTATAGTGTAGGTTTTAACTCAAGTTGCCCAATCAGATTTTATTTAGCCTAAGTCAAAGCATTTCTGAAAGGCTGAGTGATTGATTGGGCTGGCTATGTCTTTGCTGTCCTGTTCTGAAAGGTGATATGACAGATAGAGCTTGACTTGATGCACCAACAATTGAGCCAGGAGTTGAAGCAGTAAAATAACAAATCTGGCAGGCTTAGTCAGGATGAGAAGTGACTCCGCTTTGAAGAACAGCAGCTGGGATGCTCACCTGTCTATGGAAGGGCTTGTTCTGCTCTCCACTAGTGATTGTGCTGATCTGATAGGTCGACATCTATGTCCTAAGTGATTAAGAGCAGCAGGCTAAGCACAGAGCAGATCCAAAAATGTGCATATTGTGAACCAGAACCAAGTCATACTAATTATTTGGCCCCAAATTGTTYGTAATCAGGGGTCACTTAATGATGAGATCTTTCTATTAGTATGAGTCCTTGCATAGATTCCTGAGAGGGCAAAGTGAGAAACTAGCTTCTACCAAAAACTTAAAATATTATTATGATATACACTGCATTATATARAAAAAAAAAAAAGTTTGATTTTTTTTTTTTTTAAGGCAGCCATTGGGAAGTTTTTTTTTTTTTGTTTGTTTGTTTTTAATGCAGATCTTGTCACTACCACTTTCCAAACTGTAATGATCAATGGTTATCTTTTTCCTAATTTCTCTGGTAAATCCAAATTTGGGAAACTGTCTACTTTGAAATAGTCCAATGTAATAGTCACACAGTCGATAAACTGCTGCAGGAAACAACTGAAAATATAAGTAGTTGTGAAGGATACATTCTGTTTTTTGGGAACATTAGCAAATAAAAATATAAAATTAGCAGGTCTAGAACAATACAACATACTCATTTTAAATATTTTCTCTTGTGCTTTTGACTATCTTTCATAGAGGAAAGCTACATTGACTACACTTCCAGACACTGTTTTCTAGCCTTAAAAACAACCATTAGTGATTGATATTGTAAAATCAATAATCCATATCAGCAAAGGGGCAGGTAGGCATGTCTCAGGACAAATATTTTCTAAAACTGAGTTTAAAACTCACTTTTCTTTAAAACTTCTGCTGCCTTCATGAATTCTTCATCCATACAATTATCCATCCACAAATGTTTTAAAAGACCTTGTAAGCTGTTCTTTACAAACACTGTAAGTGAAGAAAGAATGAAAGCCGCATTTTTGTTATTATTTTACTCTTTGACAGGTACTAAATACTTAGCTGATGTTAGTATGCATATAAACCAAGAGATAGTCTTCCCATCAGTAGTAACACAGACCAGAAGTCAGTAAATAGATCACTGACTTGATATTCAAGGGAGGGAGGTGGTGACATTTGATGGGTTCTTTTAAGAGTATCTGAAAAGCAGGGCCCATGAACACATCTCTAGTTGCAGCCTCCCATTCCCCTGCAAAATTACTTGATTTGCTTTCCTTTTCTTGCTTTTTAAAATAATTTAATGACAATTGTTATCAGGCTACTCACATCAGGAATTCAACTAATTATGCATGCACAGTCATCAAAAGGGGCACCAAAACGTCAACATTTAGACATGCTAGGTGAAGAAAAATCAGGGAGAATACAGTTCTGTTCTTGAATCTGGAAGCACTTGTAGCGTCAAAGATGTAATAATTAGCTAAAGACACTACACTCAGAGGTACAGAATGCCATATACAGAAACAGAAACATGGTCAGGAAATCCTGGTACTAGGTTTTAAGAAGAATTTCTGGATGTAAAATAATATTATGATTAATCAACACATTAATAGGAAAATTATTTTCAAATATTTTATTTAGAGAACTATGAACTACTTTCTAATAATGCCCTTTACATAGTTGCATCTCTAGAAAGCTAATTGAGTGAGAGCAAAATGATATAACATTAAATGAACCTTACCTCAAAAACTATCGGTTTACCAACAAAAGTAAATCAAACACAAATAATAAATCAAAGAGAACATTACATAAACATTTACCCTGTCAAATAGAAATTTAATGTCAGAATTTGGCCTCTAGGGTTAATTTGTGAGTATTGGAAAATACAGTATGCAGTCAGTATACAGAGCACTACAGCTCTTCATTTCTGTCTAAAAAGTTGTCAGTACATTGTAAACAGAGCATTTCTAATGATACCCTCAGAAAAACAGACCATAAGTCATTGAGCTGGGAGTAGGGAAAGCTATACTAGTTTTCTACGTTGGGCAGCCACCAGCTTCTTACAGGCTGCCATATATGCGTTTAATTACATCAGCTTCTTCCTTGTCCAGGATGCCCTTGTCCACGTAAGCATCAGCTTGCTGATCAATGAAATCTCTCAGCTTGGAAAGATCATAGTCTGAAAAACAAGAATTCATTTACACAGTGAGTAATCACCATCATACTGCTCCACCTAAGAAACAATGCTACTATAAAGTTTATCCAATAAACGCACTTTAGAAAACATGAAGGGAATTTACTAAAATTGCAACGTGCTAAAACAATAAAAAGGAAAACCTGAAAAAGAAAAGACTTTTTAGCTATGATAGTGGTTTGGATAAAATTATTTATCTTGATATGGAACTCTGTCTGAGGCAAGAATGACTTCTAGTCTGTTAYTGGCACTACTTAGGGTACTTAGGAAAAGATTGGCCATTTTAATACATAAGTTACTCTGTGAATCCTTTTTCCATTAGCTCCCAGGCGCTACCTGGAAGTAGAGAAATGACTGATGAGTCTGTAAGTAACACCTAATCTTGTACGGAAGGGACACAATGCAAAGCATTCCAAATTAGATAAGCTTACGCTGATTGTACTTCCTCTATCATTATCCTAAGATAACTAAATTAGCATTCTACACAAATAGAAAGCATAGAAAAAGCAGAATGAAGATAAAATATCAAAAGAACAAGAACTGTATTCTAATGTTCTTCGTAACTAACACCCACCTGAAGACCCATTTACATTGCCAGAGGATAGTAAAGATATTTAGTGAAAATGAAAACCAAGCTACACAGAAAGCCATGCATTAAGCACTAACACAGCAGATCTATTTTCAGAAAGTAATAATATCGCAATATTATTGCATTCACAGGCAGATAAAATGCCATGGATCTCCAGTCACAGCCATTTTCAGGCTGCAGTAGTGCTGAGGAAAGGTTACCATGAAGAGGAGCAAGGAGTTACTCAGTATGTATTCAAAGAAGAAAGTCTCATGTGACCAAACTCTAATTACTAAAATAAGTACAGCAATTAACAGAAATATTTATTAGAATGGGCAGGAAAACACTGGAGCAAAGATATAAATCTGCTGCCAACTGCAGTTGCTGCCATGGGTTGATTGGAAAATATTTTAAGATGGGATAATTAAAAGTAGGATTGAAAAGGAAGAAAGGAAAAGAGAAAGAAAAAGAAGTGTCCTTCCTATTACTAAATTTCTATCTAGAAAAATGAATGTAGATGTGCATTCCTCTCTGAAATGTAATTCCTACATACTTCAATGCACAGCAGGGGCGGCTAGATTACGTAAGGCTAATCTCATCACTTCTGCTTGGCTGGTGCAAGAAGGATCCCTCTTGCCAGGCTCCAGTCACACCCTGGGGATGGATTCCCTTGGCTAAGAACATTTCACTTACAGAGAGAGTGACTGCAGAAAGCCCAGCAATGGCAGAGATAAGAGAGGGAAGGATGGTTTCATGTAAGATCTTGGGGGCAAGCATGATATGGACAAATAAAAACCCACAAAAATAAGGTGAAAATCCTCTTTCTGTCAGAAGATTCCTTCAGGCTCTCACACGGCCCTGCCTCCTAGAAACAGCCTAGATACAGCAGAGCAGCTAGTGAGCAAACCCTGTGCTGCTTTGGTCACTGCTCCCCTTCTACGCAGCTTTGTTATGAAACACGGACATTATTAGGGTCAATTTGGGCTGAAATCCAACATATCACAGTGCTAGTGGCATACGTTTGTATCTTGACTATTTAACTTGTGGTTATGAAACTAAAAGTCATTGCTACTTGTGATGGCCTGCATAGTGCTAGCAGGATGCACAGAGCCCTTCCAGAAGTATCCAGACACTAAAAAAAAAAGGTTTGTTTATTATTGAATTCACAGCACAATGTTAAGTATTACAATGCAATTTAAATAATGCTCTGCAATGTATATAGTGCTCACACAATGCAAGGCTTCATACCTTCTTTGTTACCTTGTTTATTGTGGTTTTTTAGCCATTCTATATTCTTCCTGATTGCTTCCAAATATGCCTCAGTCTTCCCTAGAGAAAAGGATGAGAGAGGAAAAAACCACTTACCATCAATGATTGATGCAGTTTGCTTAACTCAGTGAAGTTACAGTAGAAGGCAGATCAAAACTATTCTTAGTTTCTGTTTTAAAGCCAAGTCCTGTCAACCTTAGTCAGGCAAAATTCCCACAGATGGCTAGCAGGTTTTGTCTGTAGAAGATTAGTCATCTCTGCCACAAACTTAGAATCATGGCTTTTTTTTTGCCCTTCCCCCCGCCCCCCCTCTTTTTTTTGACTGTCAGTGGCATCCACAGATGCTACACATGTGGATTATGGGCAACTTTCTGATCACCATAACTGTTCACCAAACAGCAGGAATAACTGTTAAGAGAGCAGGAATCTACTTTAAGGAGACTGGGAGTTTTGAGTATCAACTGGCACACAAAATGTCAGAAATCTCTTCCATCCAAATACTACTAACAGCATCCAGCAAATATAACAGTGATATTTTAGAAAGACAGAATGAAATATAGCTACCTCCACTTACTAAGAAAAAGAAGGCATTAAAATTACCATGATAATTCCTTATTACTGCTTGTTATAGCTGAAATTTTAAAGTGATGGCTATTTTTGGACTAAAAAGCACACTGGACAGAATTAGTTCAAGGATTACCTAATAAGGCCCCTAAGGAAATATTGCAGCTAATGGATTTTKAATTCTTAATTTGGCTGGAGCTTTATTGATGTAATGTTCTTACATTTCTCAGGGAAAAAACCTAGTACGATTAGCATGTGGAAGGCTCCCACTGCCAACTATGAGTGTCTGATTCCATTAGTAAGTGGATTCGTTATAAGATATACTGGAATTTTTGAGCTGACAGTGCAGAGTTAGCTTTATCGTAACACATTCTGTGAAACAGCAAAGGATATTGCATGAAGAGACAAAGAACCAAATGCAAATCTAATTTAAATCTCTTAAAAGCTATTGAGCTGAACTTTTTCCTGAAGGTAAAAGAAAATAACCTGAACCAAATTCAAGAGTCAAACCTTCAACAGACATGGGAAATATTTTATCTATTACTTTTTACTGCTACTGAGATAATCTTATCTTACAATCAAATTAAGACAGCTGTCTTAATCTATTTCACTATCTATACTCAAATAGCCACTGTTGGAAAAAATGCTTCACAACACAAATTGCTTCACTTTGCAGAAGAGATGGTTCAGTACATTTCAGTACCAGCTTGCTTTAACACAAACTAGAGAAATCAAGGGACGCATTCAGAATACAGAATATGGGCTGATGATCTGAGTTCATGGAAAATACACAAATGCAAATCAAAATAACTCTGTACTAGTCTATTAAAATCTACTTCATACTGATGTCAAAAGAGACATGAATTCTGTGAAGGAAGAATATAGTCTTATTCAACACAGGGTATGGTTTCATACATGTAAAAGCAAGCAATTAATTATCTCACTTCTAAATCAAGCTCCTGTGTGCTGACTCCTAGTAACTATAAACTAAATGCAATTATGCTAATACAATGGAAAAAAATATCAAAGCAGAAGAGTCAAATCACTCAGAGCATATGTGCACAGGAAAATAATAAAAGTTATTTTGTACCTCTGGGCTCTTCACTGTCCCCTGCTGCATCTTGTTCATCATTTTTTGTGGAATCCTTTGAGATTTCATACTCTTTTTCCATTTTAGCTGCTGCTTCCTTTGTACTGTCTGCTTCTTCACTGCTCTTATCTAAAGAAATTTCATTAAGAGCAATTTTGTACCATATGTACCACTTTTAAAACACATCTGTATGTTCTCTAAAAAGTAAAAYGTTCCAAGTCAGGAAGAAACTCATTGGATACTATCTCAAACCGATTTCTAAAAGTCATCTCCACCCTGGGCACTTGAAAACAGGAATACCTTTTTCCTCTCTTACAAACAGTTGTTTAATTCTGGCAATTAAAATACATCAATATGTAGATCATGAAGATCCATAACTTATTGCAGAAAAGATGCTGGGAAACTTGCCATTCATGAGATACAAAGTTGGCAAAAAGTGAAATTCTTCTATTTAAGTTGTATCATGCAGACACATTCAAGTCTTAATGTATAACACAAGTAAAAAATCCTCTCTTTCTGTGTTTAAACATCCAAGCTACATCTACAGCTCCTTCGGGGATCAGACTCAGTCTGACACCTAATGCAATTAATCTGCGTTTACCTGAATAGGTTAAACAATGTTTTATTAAACAGGGATTTCTAGGATAGAGAAATACAGAAAAAGTACCTGCTGGTTGCTTTGTTTTGGTTCTAGCGGAAGGATCCTTAAGCTTCTTCTTTGTCTGCTCTGCTATCATTGTATCTAAGTTTTCTAAAAATCAAGACAAAGTAAAACCAAACACCAGTTATACTTCAATATAAATGACACAAACTACATTTACCACAATATAGGTTTGAATAGCAGGTAGAACTTTATGAGAAGCATCTTCTTCTTTGTCTCTAAAGAAATAATGTAGAGCCAACTACTTACCCAATGAAAGAAGAACTAAAGGAAATTTTGATCAAATTTAAGTAATAAAAGTACCAATCATGAAACTGGCAGTACCAAACAGGGCCAATAAGCATAAAGATAGCAAATATGTGCATATGTATTCCAGTTACTTAAATCAAAATAAAATACAAGACTATCTGTAGCAATTTCAGTGAAAGCAATGAAAGGTATAATTGACTCTCCATACTCAATATCAGGCTTGGTAATTGTGGCAAAATAGATACTATGGGATTAGTAAATATTTAATATCATGGGTTTTACATGTGAGGCCGACATTTTACCCGTTAACTAGGGCATCTTTTTTCCCATGGAAAAAATAATCTTGACGTTTCAATGCTGAGTATCCTTTAAACAAACGAATTTCTCTTCACAGAAGATTACTGTTAGCAATTCTGCTTACCATCTGATGAGAAATAACATAATATTGTCTGAGTCATCCATATTTTATTTACATAAAATTAAAATGTAAGCAGTTTTTGCTGGCAGTCTGCCCAATTGCAACCTGTCATTTTTACTTCACATAATTTTCTGTTTCTGTTAAAACTATTTTCACTTGCAATATTTCCACTTAATATAATACTGAAACATTGTCATATGCTCTAAATTAAACAGGGTTGGCCTTGGTTGCAAGCTGGGTCAGATTATTATGGAAGAAAAAACCTCAAGTTACTATTATAGTGGTGGTAATGATACTCTGCTAATCACTTGATCCCAAGCTTACTGAAATGAACATAAATATTCCTTTCAGCTGAGCTTTAGATACTGGTTTTCATCCGGAAAAAGTACCCAACTATTACCAGAAGTGTAAGGATTTCTCTGTCACAAGAGGCATGGCTTGTAGGATAAGATATGCAGCTAAGAACTATGTGCTTCAGTAAAGCAATCTTAATGAAAATAGGGTATTAACCTGCTACTCACCATGTAAATATATTCACTTAAAAGTCCTTTGTAATTTCAAATGAATGTATTATTCTACTTCACTTTCTAATTTATGCAGAAGCAAAAATGTCCCCACTGATATTTGGTCTCAGTCCAGCAAAATCCTTTAAATTAGGTTTAATTTTCAATGTAAAATTATTTTTATTCAAGGAGGCATACTTAAATATTTATACTAACACACCCCCACACACGTGCATTTATTCTTATATCTTTCATGTTCCATCCCAGAGTGGCTACAGTTGGGCACTGGGACAGGGAATAAAGAACCTTCCACAATTAAAGATAGAGAAGACTCCTCAACAGAACTGATCTGTAATCCACTTCTACATCTTTAGATTTTAATGCCTGCAAATTGACAGTATTTTCAATATCACAGAATCGCTGAATGGTTAAGAGATCATCTAGTCTAACCCTCCTGCTCCAGTAGGACCCCTAAAGCACAGGGTGGCATCCAGGCGGGTTTTGAAGACCTCCAGAGAAGGAGACTCCACAACCTCTCTGAGTAGTCTGTTCCAGGCCTCTGTCACCCTCACAGTAAAGTTCTTCCTCACATGGAGATGGAACGTCCTGTGTTTCAATTTGTACCCATAAATATATGTTGATAGATATGTTGACATGGATATGTGAGAGTTGTACATGCATCCACGTATAGAAAATGCCTCTGAAGGGCATTGGGATTTATGCTCGTGTGTCATTCAGTTACTTCTGCAAATCACTTAAAAGTTCTACAACTGTGTTTCATTTAGTCAATCTCATTTACTTCAATATAAGAGTAATAATACACATTACTACTTTGTCAAATATGCCAACATGGTAACATGCAGTTTTTTCAGCCAAACACTGAAACAGCTGCATCTCTGTATGAACTACAACACAGCAGTATTGACCACTAATGGGTCAGACCAAATATAATAGTGGTTCTATCTTATTTTTAAAGCTTCATCAGTAAAGATATGAAAGTAAAGTTCATCAGTAAAGATATGAACAAGTTTATATGAAACCATCTTATAAACTGCACTTTATAAGAACTGCATTTTACAGGACAAATATTGAAGGTACGCTGCTGGCCATACAGCGCAAAAAAATGAATCTCAAGATTTCCCAAGCAGCTGTATTTTCTGTGTCAGAGAGGAGGTAGTTGTGTAGGCCTGTTCATGTTTATGAGAATCATCTGGTCTTCCTGCAATAAAAATAGAGAGAATTCACCAGAGAATCCCAGCTCTCCCTATGCAAGATTTATTGCACTCCCTCCAGCTTTTTTTTTTTTTTTCCCCTCTAGAATTAATGCCTGAAACAGCTGGTATTGTCTGTACTTGTCCTGTGTGGCTAGGCCACGGCTGAACAATGTTTGCATTGAGTTACACTAATGGAGTGAGTCATCTTCAGAACGGAAATGTGCCTGGCCAGCAGCTAAGCAACCGAAAGCCCTATTTGGAGGTCTAACAAGAGCCAATTACTTTTCCGATACCGTTTCCCTAGCAACTTTTTTTTTTTTTTCTTTTTAAACAGAGTTAGAGTTCAGAAAGGTAATGACCCTTCTGCAGAGCTGGCCGCTTATTTGAAATAGCACTAATTAAAACAACATATCTTTATCTACTGAGATAATGAAAGTGACCTACCACAGTAAAACAGGCCATTGCCCTGGCTGTTGGTTTCCGAGGAACAGAACAATCTAATCATCAGAATCAGACATCAGGAGTCAGAAGATCTGGTTTCTGGGTTACCTCACTTTCTAACTTGCTCTTTGATCGAGTGACTCATTGAAGTTATCATTTTTTAAGAGGACTCTAATTTTGGGGATGCATTTGGGCAGGCAGGTATCGTTGGCCCAGTTTCTACAGGCATTACACGCCATTTGATTTATTAACTGCATCTGAAAACGCAAATTTCTAACTTTTGAAAAAGAAATTAAAAATTTTTCAAATTAGGCATCCAAAAATACGAACCACATGTAAGCAGAAGCCTTATCTTTATTCTGTGAGAATACACCACGGTAACACCCTTTAAATCCATGGAAAAAATATACGTGAAAAAAATTAATAAATTAAATGACAATTCTTATTAAAGGGACAGCAACTARTCTACCCATCCTAGTATTTAATTGAATTGACAATAGAAACCTGATATTGAGCCTTCTCTACAGCTACACAGATTCATGGTGATTTCTAGACTCCTGTAAAATTTGCTGGAAAGGCTTTTTTTTTTTTTTTAATTTGTGTAATTGCCTTCTGTCAAGAGGCACTTTCACATTCTATCCTTGTCAAACTGACTGAAGCTGAGACTTCACATCATTAAAGAACACCTCAGCAGAGAGATCTGCCTTGCCTTGCTGTTTCCATGCAGCATGGAAAGCCTGTGTTTACTAAAGCAAAACAGGGCTGCTCATGGCTCCTGAAATCAATCTTAATGACAGCTAAAAAAACCTGAGTTTATATGGCTGCTTGTATGAGATGTACAAATTCTATACATTAGAAAAGCACAGTTCACACAGGGATCATCTCCCTGCTTCAACAGATGATCCTCCATTTTAAATACTTTGATATCATGTATTTCATAAGCATAATGGCTTGGGACTGAGGCAACACACACCCACCTCTACTTCAGAAGTAGGATGTAGCCTAATTTTGAAAGTTCAGTGACACCTACTTCACTCCACACCCACGTCATCATCTCAAATCATAGCTTATGACAGCAGTGCTCAGCTRTCAACACAGAGTTATTGAAATCGTGATTTTTTTATGCAGACATTTTTCTTATTATAGTGAGAAAAAAAAGATAAAAGCACAAATCACCATTCTTTAGAAATACAATGCATTTGGTAGGATGCAAAATACGGATTTTCAGGAATGAAACAAAATACTTTTTTTCCAAAAGAGAAACTATAAGGAGACAGAGGTGTTCCACAATGTATCCAGTCTGGAAAGCACAGAGAAGGAAGTGAAAGGAAATGGATGAGGCAGAACATTTATAAGAAATAGCTGCAAATTCAAAAGATAAAGAATGATAAAGGAATGCACTGTATTTTTTTTTCTTCATTTAGAAGCTTCTGCATTTGATATGATAGTCATGTAACTGCGRAGGAGGGGAGAGGCAGAATTAGAAACGCTAAAACTAGTGAATATCCACCTGAAAAGTAGCTGAGAAAATTTAGATTCCATAGAAAAGATAGGTTCTCACACAGGTTGTCAGCCTCAGGTGACAGGCTGATATCTCCCTCTCTCCATGATGCCCATAATATACTCATCTCAGTGGGCACTTAACATTTTTTAACAACTGTGCAGTTAGCTGTCAGACTTTTCATACCATAATTACCTGTTTTTTTCCCTATGCACAACGGACAAAAAAAAAAAAAAAAAAAAAGGATGATTGAAACAGTGGGGGCAGCATTCATGGGTTTGTGCAAGTACAGAATCAGCACAACACCCTTTGGCCGGGACAGATGGGTTAGACTACAGATAGGAAAGTTATAAAGCTATGATGGGGCTGGGATCAGCATACTCTCTATATTCCAATCTTATTTGAAAACTTAGCATGCTCCTTGCTCACATATCCTTTCAACTCATCTCCATTCAAATTCATCTTGATTTCAAATATGCACACTATGCCATCTTTGCTGTTCCTAAGTATTTGGTCCATTGCTTCTATCTGAGGTGCCTCTGATTTCTACTCTTCAGATATGTGACATTCCCTAATCTCCCCAAGAACAATATAAGGTATCAGCACCTTGTCCCCTTAGTCCATCACATACAAAATAAATAGCAGAGAAAAGAAAGTTGTCTGAAATTAAATAATTCCCTGTGGTGGTTGTATGCATCAGACATGATGCATGGTATCAGCATCAGTCATGATAAAGTAACACTGGGCAAGTAAAATCAAGGGAAATTCTGAGAGGGAAAACTGATTAAAGATTTTAATACTTATGTGGAAAACCTAAAACAACAAAGTGCTCTTTGAAAAAAAAGGACATTAAAAAGGAAGAGAAAAAAGGTAGTATGCTTGAATGGCTCCCTGTAGGAAACGTCATCAGTACATTTCATCTTCCAGGTCTAAATGTTGAAAAGAAAAGACCCACACAACAATGACCATTACCAACTGGCAGCCACTGGCACTGGCCTATGCTGGGGAAATTGCAGAGCTCTACTACAGACAGTAGCAAGAGTGCCAGGGAGAGAGCAGCTATTCCTTAGCCTGGGGGGGGGGGGGCAGGCACGGCTGCAATAAGCTAACAGACTTTCCAGAGATTAGACTGGCATTTTCCCAACATATGTGGAGCTTGGTTACAGCCTCCTCTGGCTTCACCCTAATTCCACCATCCAAGCAAAGATCTGATGGTGAATCTCAATGAATTCTGTCTCTTCTGATTCCCTCAGAATTTTTTTTTTTTCAGGCAGGTTTAATGTTGTCTTTGATCTAGACTGGAGTAAAACAGTGTCATAGTAATAACTTTAGAACAGAGCAAAACTGATGAGTGTTTGTATCCCTAGAAAGTGGCTCTCTCCAATAAACCATCTCCCTATCGCTAGTGTGTCCTGCGGTCTAGAGTCCTCTTTTCAACCGCCCATGGAGAACAAACAACAGGGCAGTAGAAGAGGTAGACACACCTGTTCACATCTATTTCTAACCAACACTGTCTCCTACTCAGCTGTGGGGGAGAGTGCAGCTGCTGATAGTGAGTCAGAGCCAAAGCCAATGTGAGAGGTGGCTTTGGTCCAGTCCAAGGTAGGACRCGGCTGTGACTCAAATACTGCATATTGATGAGCTGGAACAATTTCTCTGTTCTCCCTCCTAATTAAACGCTGTTTTACTCCCAAACCAGTCTGCTGTAGGCTGCATGTTGTACACTATCTATGGCTACAGGGAGCTAATCACTGCTTCCAGGAAGCTAAGAGAAGCATCTCCAGCAGAGACAACAAATCCTCAGAATACTTGAACCTAGTTTTCTTCCCACTCCTTTGCCTCCTTCTCTTCTCTGTGCTGTTAAATTGTGGAAGATAAAGAAAATCTGATTTTAGAATCTGCAGACAGAACAGCCAACCTCAACTATCAGATGCAATACAATATATATTATATATGCAGTATCCAGGTGTAAGCCTCTCTGTATATTTGTGAAATTGAGAAGTAACTCTGCTGACTGATAGCAAATATTTGTGCAAACTACACTAACCAGTGAATGAGATTCCAACACAAGAACTCAACATGTGCATTAATAATTTATACCTCTGAGACAATAATTCACTGGATATATTTGCTACAAACCTACTCTTCCAAACAGTGTAAAGCAGGGAGAATATATTCACCATATTGTATAAAATGAATTCTTACACTCCCAGTAGTGCCTCTTAAAAATCTGCTTATTGCCTTTGAAAGCTCCATTTATCTTATGGTCCACTAGTCGGTCAGTAATTACAAATGTTTCCTAGAATAGTTCTAAAATTCACTTTTTTTTTTTTTTTAGTGGGAGATAATTCATAACTGTGTCTGAACAAACTATCAGAAACGTTTTATTTCTGCTCCTAAACTGACAATGTTAATATTACAAATGTATTAAAAAGCATAATTCTCTTTACTCATTTACTATAAATGTAGCTTTTACTTTAAATGAGAGGGAACAATATGCTTTCATTTCATGAGTAGCTGAAACATACATGGACACAGGCAAGAAAACCAACCCAGCACACAAAATCTGCTGTATGTGCAGTGTAGGTGAAGTATTTTCTTAATCTTGCTATTATAGATATGTCTCTGACAGAGAAACTATCAAAGTGAGGTCCACCATGATGTCACTCAACAGATAGAGAAGGAAAATGAAGTGTGACACCAATATCCAAACAATATATAGTATACAAACAGTGTAAATAACTACTCAATTATTATTTTACTCTGTTGAAACCAAACTAAGTTCTACTATGCTTTGAATAGCACTTATTTTCCCTCAAAGCACCCACCATGATAAAGGATATATCTTATTTCAGTTCTGTATGAGAAATTCAGTATCAGAGACTTGTGCCACAGAAAATAATCTTTAAAGTATGAGCGCAATGAATAATGAAATCATCTATTCTGAATCTGTTTTAGCTTCTCTGAAAGCTTCTTGCTGCTTTCAGAGGTCATCATGTGGAGGGATTCCAACTTTTTCATTGCTCTACCGCTGAATCCTTGTCAATGACAATCAGTGTTTCAGTAACTGTCCTCACTCCTTCCCAGCCTGCTCAGTGTTCAGAGCCTGTTCTCCTTTCAGGCTGGGACAAGCAAGAAGAGTTCAGCTGTTTTGGCACCATTTGATGGAAAGACCACAATCCCATGAGTGGGTAAGATGAGTGGGTAAGATGATACCACATCTGAAAGTTTTTTCAAAAACCGAAAATATTCTGTGGGGCTTTCATTTTTCTTTTTTTTTTTTCCCTTCCTCACAGAAGGATTTGGTCATAATAAATCAAAATATAGCATCCATACATAAGAAAGTAAAGAGTGATAGATAACATTGGCATCCTGCAACCAGTAGGGCAATTACCAAGCATGATGTATTTCAGTTGAACACCCATTTTATATAGGTTTGTTCCAGCCTTTCTTTCATGCTTCCAGAGCTATACTTTTTGAAGTGGTACTGTCAAAGTTGAGCAGGATTTCCCCTTTTTTATGTATATGCATATGTCCTTCCATCCTATTTGGGCTCTGTGTTACAGATTACACTTACCATATAGAAGACTTTTATATATGTATTAAACATGTGCTAAACAATATTGATTGCATTCATTAAATCACAAACTTTCTATTCCTTGCATCTGTATGTGCACACATGTGTGTTTTTTCTTGCACCAGAGTAGCTAGATCCTTTGTAACTGAGAGTTAAATCTAATAACATCATTCGCTGCTGCAGCAATGTATTTTCCTGTAGAGGAGGATTCAGTGATGATGCTGACACAATGCTGTGGTTTCCAAATCCCAGAGCAGCTGTTAATGGTGTATGCATTCAAATTAGTTCTCTCTGCATTCACGCAAGAGGCACAACAGCTTATGTCTTGATTCAATAAATGATTTATTATTTTGAATATATAATTCAGGAACATAGCTTCCACATGGCTTCAGCCATAAAGTGAGGAAAAGCAATTTATGCCATTTCCTGCCTTAATACTAACCCTATAATTGCAGATGATGAATATAATACAGAGTGCATCAGTACCTCAACCTAAACTGCACCCAACAATACAGGACATATTCAAGAATTTCTGGATACGTTACTTTGTAGCTTGTAGTTGAAATAAGGGTGCTAATAAAACTGCTTTTATTCTTAGAGATACTACAAGACACTGATATTCTCCTGTGCTTGCTACCCCCGAATATCAGAGAATCTTAGCTCATAAATGAAGGTCAACTTTAAAGTAATGTCTTAACAGCAATGCTAAGAAAAGAATACCACAGATGCAATCTGAGACCTGTGAGAAAGCTTTTTCCACTACAGTAAGTTGCTCTGACGCAGTACAAAACCCATCTCCCCATAAATCACTAGTCTGCAAGGCATAGGCTAGCTACATCACTTGACAGTCTTATTTTAAATCTGGACCAAATCAGACCTCCAAAATTCTTAACCTAATCCCCGTTCTCTGTACTATGTCATCCTGGCAATTTGTTTCCAGGGTTACAGTATTTATTTACTCCACGTAAAGCCAACGTGAACAAATGTCTTAAATTTTAACAGGCAAAAMCGCATCTCTAGTGCAAGTCCATTGTTCTGAGTTCTGATGTTATTGCATCAGAGAAGAATTTAGCCTGTTACATTTTGGCACAATAGTATCAGGGAGGGCAGGATCTGCTCAAGCCATATTATCTTCACTTGTACACTTCATTGCACACTGAAGGCACAGAGCCTGAAACCAACTGCTTCATTATATGCGCTCTGCCTTAGATAGGTAGCCAGAGAAGGAAAGCCCTTACCTGCTGCGTAACTTGCTCAATTGCCCTGATGTAAACAAAAACTTATCAGGCTAACTCAGATCAGGAATAATGTAGAAAAACAAAAGTGTTGTGGAGAGCTTACACAGACGAGCTCTTCTTCTGTAGCTCTGGTTGCTTAACTAGAAAGTTTATGAACAGTTAATATTGAAGTTTGTAAAAGCCAAAAGGCGAAATGTATGGCAGAAAATAAACAAACAAATCCCAGACTTTTTCAAGATTTGCTTTCAGAAAATTGTAACAGTTATGATGTCTGAATAGCCACAGACTCCAAAATGGATCTAGGAAAGGCATCTTCAAAGGCCACTCCTGTACAAAGACTTAAAGCTTTCCACATATGGAAAATTTTACTTGGTAGAAGACATGGAATTATGTCTTGCCTACATCAGCTATGTACAAATGACAAATTAAAGGTCCTGAAGCATAGGATTCCTTTTCAAAAATATAGGTGCCTTATCCACCTGAATATTATTGGAATAAAATGCTATCTTTTTATCTGATATAATGCCAGAAAAATCAATTGAGTTTCACAGATGAAAAAAATAGAATGCAATACAACATACTTTAAAACTCATATATGATAAATAATCTTCCACTCATTACTTGGAAATATGTAATTCAAAACTGTTAAAAAAAGCTACTAATCATTAAAAAAAGTGTGGCTTTAATGTTTTGAATTGACTGTTCTGAAACAGGACTTGTAAGAGCAAGAAAAATAACAACATAATTATCACTGTTGGTAGAGTAACAACACAGGACTAATAACATTAGTGCATAAACTATGCACTCTCACCCAGATAGGAAACTCCTTCTTCTGGTGTGATTGTTCCATATTTAACCATCATCTTCACAAAATCAATCAGAGTTTTCATGATGGTTATCAAGGTCTCCTTTTCTTTTGCCTCTGTCTCTGTATAAGAGGACAAACCACAAGTAATCAAATACTTCAGCCAACTGAGAAAGACTTAATTCTGCAAACTCTTTGCACACACTTCTTGCACAAAAGAAAAAATGAACTAATCATTACAAAGAGAGGCTGTGCTAGTTTAGGGAAGAGCGGTATTTTCYCTCTTAAAATGTTTCTGCAAAGTAGGGGTAGAAGAGGGCCCAGTCTACTCGGAGAGCTGCTGAACAGGTTTTCAAATCTGAATTTAATAAGCATCTGTAGGATACAGTTGAATTGTTTCTCAGCTTGATACAAGCTGGGAGGTAAACAGCACAAATCAGGAGACAAGGCAGAGACATGTGCAGCTAACAGGGCTCAAATGTGGTTGCTTTATAATCTACAGAACCCAACACAACCTTCTGTTTCATAAGCTGAAAGAGGAAAACTAGTATGTAAAACTATCAGTAAAAAAAATGAAAAGAATAGAGAAGAGAACATGAGCTCTCCAGATCAGGTTTGATAAAGGACCTGGTTAGGTTTCTCATTCTAGCTCTCCATTCAAGTGTTTATGGGGAACTTTTGAGGAAAAGTTTGAGGAAAAACTAAGGCTCCATCAGGACAAGGACTCTGTAGAATAAATTGGTGCTGACTGTACAACTTATGCTGCAGGAAGGGAGCAGAAGATGGTATGCTGGCTGCAGAGAGCGAGAGTGGGTGTGAGACTGTGTGTGCTGACAAAAGGGCTGTGGCAAAGTGCCACAATCTTGCTTGCAAGAGCTGGAAGGCAATAATGTCTAGCACCGGAATAGGAAGAGACGGGCACGGCTTTCACTGCAATAAACAGCAAACCTGTGGTTTGTGAAAACACTAGGAGGCTCACACTCATTTACTGGTAGCATCACTGTGAGGATTCTACTGTTGCTTATTCGTATCTCTGTTGGCTGAGAAGACAAGGATGTTACTGGAAAGATCTCTGGAGAAAATAGTTTGCTAGTTTTTCATCATACCCTTACAGGAAGGAAGAAAAATCAGTACTCCTGAATCATGGATCCCAAATGGGAAGGACTTAACAGTTCACAGAGCTTGCAGTTTTGAGAATGGTTGCTCCCTACTTTTGCCATACTCCCTGACAGAATGAGTTTCTGTTATGCATCTTAACATTCCTGAMGCACAGGGTCATTGCAGCAGTTGGGTGGGGTAGGGAAAGGAGAGGGAGAAAATGGAGAGAATCTTTGTTTTCTAATTTTCTTCCTAAATATTTCTATAAATATACRATGAGCTCACCTGAATTAAGACTTTTTAACAGGGCATAAAAGTTTGGGAAATACTGGAGATCTTCAAAATTATCTTCAGAAGGCAGCTCATTTCTTCTTTCCAAGGTATTAGACGATGGCCAGGTGTTATCCAATGTATCATCAATTTCTCCATTAATGAAACTGTCTCGATCAGCTTTGCTTGGTGTCTCCACAAAAGATATTACAAAATTCTATAAGCACATTTCTATTAGTCATGCAGTTAAAACAATATTACTAAAATGAACAGCATCATAATCTTTTACCAATCTCATCCTAATTATGCGGTGAACTGCACAACTTGAATGAATAGTTACTTTCTCAAAGTTATTTAAATTTGGGATCTGACTCAAACTTTAAGGAAAATCACTATTCATTTTTCTACCTGATGGAATTTCTTTAAGAACTTCTTTAGTTTCCATATTGAAATAATTATTATCTAAAGCAAAGCAGTCTATTAGTCTATACGAACCATTTGGCAAGCGAGTGAAAATGATCAGCTAAAAAATATTACCATTTTCTCCTGTTGCTTTTCTTTTGTATCACTGTCTGTTCTGCTTGGAGGATAATCAAAATCTTCAGACTCCTTCTCACGATCTTTAGCTTCATTTGCAATTAACTGCTGTAAAACCTCTGCCACCTCATCTTCTAGGGTATAGGCCTGACTTTCTGTGATCTGTTAAAATATGTGTTTAAAATACTTAGAGAACATAGTGAGTTTTTAGATCTAACATCAATATAAAACCTGAGCTTTCTAAACCAGTTGCTCCAAACCAGTTTGCTTCAAATCTGAGCACAGTCAAATTTTCCGCAGCATCTTGTTGTGTGTATATGTATAAATATATACACATACGTGCATATATACACAAATATATGTATATATATATATGCAGACTGACACATAGTCTCTGACAGGAAAATAAAACTATACAGTGCTTAATAGTCTAGCTTGAAAGATGGAACTCCAGCTGACATACACACACAGACACATGTATTTTGCAATGGGTATATAGCTATGTACAGTTGAATAACTGCACTAGAACGCAGCACAGATAGAAAATGCACTTTTGTGACATTATCAAAAATGTGACACTATCAAAATGATTTTTTTTTCTTCTTTACTTCATAACAGTTGCCACTTGAATGATAACTCTACCATGTGGCTCTTTCACATATATCTCCCTTTGCAATCACTGGGACTTAGCAGGAACAGCTATTTGGAAGATCTAGTGTAAAAAGGATAAGGTTAGCAGACTGAAATGTAAAGATTGTAAGGATGAATGTAAGGATTCCATACTGTAGTGACTAAAACTATTGATACATTCAGAGGTAAGAGTCAAATTCAGGCTTGTTATAAATCAGTAACAATGACAAATAGGTTCTCAGCTAACCAACATCATTATATGTCCAGTGATGACAGTAACTAACATGTGGATAGAAATGATCTCAGACTGTTCTCTATAAACATCCAAAAATAATTGATAACACAAAACCAATGAAAAATCAAAAGACAAATTAAATGAAAAATGAGGGCAAATATATGGGAGATGTACACTCACTGAATGCTTTCTTTACATCAGAAACATTCTGCAATTTGACATATTTTGTTGCAAGGCCACCAGGCAACAGCAGTGCTATTGCAGGACAAGACTAACGTGCAGTGGCACAACGGAATAGAAACTTCCCTTGAGCCAAATCACATTCTGCCCCACTCAAGCCCGCATCCTTACCTCTTGACTTTCATGAACACAATGTTTTTAAATAGAGTGTTAAGCCAGCTCACAAAGCAGTTAAGTAAACTACAAACAGGATACTTACTAGTCCCAGATTTAGAAGTTTTGAAACAATCTTGTCAAACACTCCTCTATCATTTTCCTCATAAATTCTTGTAGCAATTTTTTGGACAATATCCTCAGCAGTCAAAGGAGTGCCATCTAATTGATGGAGGCCATCTGGATCATCTAAAACGATTACAGTTTAACTGTGTGCTGACTGTCCTATTTCATTTGGATTAGACATGTAGTAAAAATACTGGCCCATCTTTTCCTCTTCAGAGCAAAGTCCCACTCTTTCCTCACATGTTAAGAGTATACTTTAATGCACGTTGTGCAACACATTACATTTACTCCCAAAGAAATGTTCTTAATGCCCATTTTCCACATCTGAAAAATATTTTTCTGACTGGAACTTGTGACCCACACAGAAAAACATCCAGAATATGTTTTGTTGTTTGTAGAAAAATGTGTAAAAATGAGTACATTGTCCATATATCTGCTTATATGCATCTTCCTGGTATTCATTTTCATTCTATATTCATTCTATTCTACCTAGAACAAAGCAGGTCATTAGAAGCATATAATGTTCCTGTTTGGACTTCAGCAAACTAAATTACTTATGGTAAATATCATCGTTACGACCAAAGAAAAAGTGAATATGACAAGTAAGCTTTGGTCTGTGATCACATGTTCATATAATTAAAAACTGCTTGAGCTAAATGCTGCTTACAATTCTTAGAGGGCTCACTATAAGAACATTAACTACTCCTGCAGAAAACGCAAGTATTCTTTGGCCTTTAGTACCTCCTCTTCTGTCTAACAGACATGACACTTGGAACAGATACAAGTGATTTAGCTCCAAATAAAAGTGTTTTTCGCTTTCAAACGACAAAGACTATAGTTTCATTCACAGACACGTCTCACTTTTCTCCTGCCAACACTAAAGCTCTAAAAAAATTCAATGCAAATAAGACAGTTAAATTTTCTTCCATGGAAGACAACTGAGAAAATCAACAGTAGTAATTCTTCTGCTTTATATTTCAAAATCTAGTTGTTATACAATAGAATTCTAAAACTGAAAATAAATGAAGTTGTGCTCCACTGACAAACACAGTTTGCATGTAGCAGCAAGTACAACAACAGAAACTGTCATCAGTTTGCAAGAAAACTCTATTCTGAATATTACTAAAAAATGGTTACGGAATACCTTGAAATTTATAATCCAGCCCACTTTTGGTAGAGTCATAATCATCCACAATCCTGCGGTTCTTGGTGGAGTCTACATCATCAGTAGCCAGTTTCTGTTCATACAAGGAGCTTCTAATTGACTCTCTCTCCTTTTCATTCCTCTCTCTTTCTGCTACTGACTTTAGCAGATTCAAGTCATCAACAAAGGAATAATTCCTGAACTCTGGCTTGTTTTCTGAAAAAAAAAAAAAAAAAAATATATATATATATATATATGACATAAAATGTTTTTGAATGCTATTATGAAAATCGGTATAAAACTAGGAAAAGTGTTTTACCTGTGGGAACTGTTTTCTTATTCTTGTCTGCCTCAGCTTCAGCAATCTGATACACACAAACAAAAAAACAAAAACAAGACAAAAGAATAAGAATAAAATTTTTAATTGCTTATTGATACTAGTAGAAGCCACAATGACCAGTCTGCACTCTCAGTAAGATGACTGCCTCAACAAGAACATGTTCACTCATAGCACTTTCTTTTCCTCACTACCACTGCATCCTCTGATCAGAATCAGGCATTACAAAAGCTGTAACAGACATCCAATTTTAAGATAAGTGCCAGTTAAGCTTTTCTTCAATCCAAGCTCTCGTTGTATTCCCCCAAGATTTGAATACAAAGGAGTTACACATCTATGATCTGATGGAGTGATGACCTGCCTTCAAGACGATGAATAAAATTCTCTATATAATATCTTAAAAATTACTGAAACTTAATTTTCCCAAAGCTTATCCATATTTACTTTACCGACAAAACTCCTTATAACTCAGTTATTAAGTCATTAGGACATTCATAGTTGTGGTATTTGAAAGACCAAAATATGTTGGTACAAAGATCAGAGTGCATTTTAAATATTTTTCATTTCACTTACCTGTTCCTCCAGAGGTCTTTCTACACTTAATTGCCTGTTGTGTATAGCTTTGTCTAGAATAAACACACAAATACACACACCTATTCAGTCATATGATGCATGTGATTACAACACAGCATATTTTTTYTTAAAATACTTTTTCTTCACAAAACATTGTGCCACAAAAGTTCTTGTTAAAAGAAAAAGAAAGTGTTCCTAAAAGGTAATAAAATAAAAAGGCAGAGAAAGATATCCCAGAAATACAATACACCGAGACTGAGTTTTCTTATCAGAAAGGGGTTATATACAAACTGGGGGGAAAAAAAAACAATGTAAGAGATTGACTAAAATAGCAATAGCATAATCGGATTGACATGGCCGAGAGATTAAAAATCTGTTACATCCAGGGAAAGAGGGAGAGGGAGAGAGAGAAAGAGACCCCTGAAAAGTGCTACTGAATAGATGAAAACATTGCTTGGAAAAAGAATATAAAAATTCAGAGGCTTTTCTTCTATGAGCCCCTACTTCTTCACTTGACTATCAGATAGTTCTTTCAAAGGTCCAGTTTCTCAAGCTATGGGTGCTGTTTCTTCAGGATCTAATTACTTTTGGCCAAGCAAAGCCAAAGTTTTTCCTCTCCTGCATCGATCCCCTGAAAACCTTTCCCACCGCGAGGAAAGGCGCTCCAGGAGGTGCCTACCGTCGCCCCCGGGCCTGGGGAAGCCCTGCAGCTGGCTGGCCATGAGCGCCAGCGCCTGCAGCACGAGCGGTAGCCTGAACAGCATCCTGTGGCCGCCCAGCCCCCGCGCGGGGCTGCTGCCGAAGGGATGGAGCGCGCGGAGCCGCCGCCCGCCGGGCGCTGTCCAGCCGCGCGGTGCTGAAGCGCAGGAGCGGAGCCGCCGCCGCCGCCGCGCCCGGGAAAGCCGCTGTCGCCGCCGCCGCCGCGCAGGCCCGGCCCCCGCGCCCGCGCCCCAGCGACGGTCGAGCCCGGCCGCGCTGCCCGGCCCCGGCGAGGGGGAGGAGACGGGGGAGGGCCACGGCGCGGAGCATGCGCGCCCCGCGCCGCGGCCCTTCTCGGGCAGAGCGGGGCTGGAGCTCGGAGCTCTCCACAGGGAAAGCCGCGGTCCCAGAGGCCAGGGAAGCCCCGGGTAGGGGCCTGCGCCCAAGGCCCAGCAACCCTTCAGACCTTATTCAAACCACCTCTGCAGCAGGGGGTTAACATCAGAAAGGCGGTCATCAATGATGCTTTTGATCACAGAATGGACATCAAAAGTTCAGTACCTTGTGGTCTGTTCCATTTAGAATTTAAAAAAAAAAAAAAAGCAGTAGGACAAACTAAGAAAAAAATTGCTAATCACTAATAAGCATTTTTACAAATTTAAATTTAGCCCTCATAGACACAGGATAGGCAAAAATCCCTAAAGACCCAAGGAAGACACATTCACTCTGCCTTGTAGCAAGAACAAAGGGCCCTGCCTGTGCTGCGTTCACAGTCCTATGGGATGTGCTTCCATACCGCTCTGATACAATACTTGGAAGATCTGATGCCTTCACTTGCCTCAGATACACTGCTGTAAACTAATCCAAATAGATACAACAATAGAACTTACTAGAGTAGAGAATAATACTGATCTAGAAGAATAAAAATAACAGCTTTTATTTTCATATGGCTTGATTTCCTAACTGAGGTTTAGCTCACAGGCTTGTATTAATTGAACAGTTCTTTGTCTATCTAATATTCTCAGTATTTCAAAAGTATGTATTTTATCTCCATTACCCCATCTGATATTTTATTTCTATCCTATTTCTAACATGCCCATTTAGATGGCTATACACAGTCATTCAGACAAAAGTCAGCACATAATATAGAAGCACTAAATGAACCTAAACAAACAGAAATCTGTCTAACTAAGGCCTTTTTCTGAAACAAACAAACAAAAAAAACCCCAAAATTAATTTGAGGCAATACTGCAATGAAGTCACTGGTTAAAATAAACCTATTTAAATGACACATCTATATATTCTTTTTGTCTAATGCAAGAGGTCTGTGTCCAAATGCACTTGTTTTACACAATACATTTCTACTTACATGATAAATATGTTTCTAGTTATGTGAAATGATTTCTATACTATTTCCTAAGTTTTATTTCCTTAAAGCTAAATCACTCCCTCTTTGCCAAGCCTGTCTAACATGAAACGACGCAGAAGGACTGCAGGGACTAATGTTTGGGAGAAAAGGTATCCTAACCTCCACCTTCATCTGAGGCAAAGTACCTATTACAACTGTTGAAACTACAAGCAAAAAATACATAGGGAAAGACAAACCTGAATCTTCAGACACAAACCATTTATAAGCTCTATCAAGAAGAGGTAACATACTCACAGGCACATGGTGTTAAAGGCAAGGACAGAGCACACCCGCAGTGTGCCATGATCTGGTTTTGAGCATTTCAACCAGAATTCCATACTAGTGTGCTCACAAGCTCATATAACACATGACAGATCTGCAAATCATTATAAAGTATGTTTAATTACCATAGAAAAATCACTATGTAAAAGTGCTGCTTTTGTTTCTTGCTAGATCTCTGTTTTGATTTGGCATCATTTGCTTGTACTACTACACACTGCTCTTTGCAGTGCCGAATCAACATTGTGAAGAGCATAAGCTCTTCTATTTTGGATTCTGTTTTGGCTCCAGCACAATCAACCCATTTTCTATTCTAGAACTATTTATTTCCAGTAATGATTCATGAGCCAAAAAGAATACCACTTGCCTATCACATGTCAAGATGAATTTACAGGAATAGTAATTAAAGTGCTTTTTTATTATAGTGAGTGTAGCTGATACAGAGCCTAGAAAAATAATTGAAATGCAGCCTTTCAGTGCTATTTTTACAGTCATTTTATAGCCACACGTCAAGGCTTTTCATCTAATTAGAAAAGCAGAAAAAAAATACTCATTATTAAGTTTATGCCTAGATGTTAGAATTTTTGTGAATTTGATTTTTTTGTTTATGCTGTCATTAATGCTAAGCAATACACTAAATATTCTATTATTTGAAAAAAAAATGTATAGGAAGAGCATTACTGGAGATTTTTATCCAAGGTGTCAAAAAKAAATATCTGGCAGTAGGCCAGGTATCTTATATTTGCTTTATGTGATTATGAATTGCACAACTCTTGGTTCCAGTGCAATCATCCACAGCACAATGCACAGACCAGAGGGTTCATATTCAACAGGTCATTTAACATACACCATACATTTGTATACTATCTAAGGGGAAAATCGGAAGACTCAAGGCTCTGGAAACAATACCTAAACATACATTATTAACAAACATGAAGCTATTTATGAAACTATTAATGCTGTAACATTTATTCAAGTCCCATCAGCTTCACTAACAGTTTTTGACATGCCTGYTGAGCTTATACTTTTTGTCTACAAATCTTGGAAGCAGTGCTAGCTTGTTCATCACAATATAACTTTTTATATGGGGAACTCTTAACTGAGATATTCTTAACCAAGGTAATTTTGAAAATGAACYTTATAAAATATCAAAATACATATTTCAATTTAGCATAATGGAAATGTCAGCTTCTCATGTTTTTTATAAACTGGAGACCTAAGCTTGTTCCTACATAGCTTTTCTTCCTTTCCTCATAAAAAATCATTTTAAAGAACTGTTCGTTTTAAAGGATCATTTCAACACAGTTTTCTGATCAGATATAATGCTGGAGAGGAAGGGGATACTTTTGCATTGCAAACATGCAGGTCAAAAGGGATTTATTGTTTTTTCCCCACTCCTCCTAGGAAAAAAAATCTTGTATTGAGAAACAAATTGGAAAAAAAAATCAAGTGAAAAATGTATATGTGCATTTCTGAAACATAACTCAGAATCTAAGAATACCTCTGCATAGTATTAATCTGCTATTATTAGCAAGACGATTGACTCACAGATTTAAGCACCACAGGTTTTCCTTGTTCACAGAACAGTGAGAGAAAAACAGTGGTGTTAAAAAGACTATCTGAGCATACATTGGTAGAAGATTTCCTTACATGGTTTTGGAAAGACCTATTTTATGAGCTCACATAAACACCACTATCAGATGCCCTTTTTCCTTTGTAGCATGACGGAAATGTGGAAGTCATTTGGGCCCCTTCTTTTCTGTGAGTGTCCCTAGTTTGGGGAAATACCTGAYCCCATCCCAGCCATATAGTTCACACAAGGCTAAGACAATGCTTGTTCTTGAAAGGCAAAACAGGAGGATTTCTGTCACTTGAAATTACCWCTGTGGGAATGAAATGCCCAAAAAAGACCAAGGCTTCTATCCACTTGGCACCTTCAACTACTCCTTTTCAGCTGGKGCCACGTAAAGCTGACCTCAATTCRAAAGGCATGACACTACAAAATGGCAGAAACAGCCACTGGACAAGCCAGAYCGATCTCTGTTTTTTACCCTTAGCAATTCAAGTGGAGAAATTTTCACGTGGAGAAACCTTGGTGCTTTTGAACAAGTTGCTCCTCCTGGGAGTTCACAGAACGCCGAGGCAGCTCTGCTGCGCAGCAGCCGCCACGAGCCTTATAAAAGCCTTACCCCAGTGCAGAGCGCGAGCACCGCGCTGCGAATGAGTCGAACTAGCCGCACATCGCGGCCTCCAGCTCCACCTTCCGGCGCAGCAGCCTCCCCAACACCGAGAGCGGGAGACAAGARTGAAGCCAAGGCTCCACCCGCGACGCCACAACCACCCCTCATGGCGCAACCGCCTCAACTCCTCCGGCGCCTGCGCGCGCCCTGCGACCGTTAACGGCCGCTGGCGGCGCCCCCTACTGTCCGCCGGCTGGCGCGGGGCGGCGTCCGGAAGTGCGTGCCGGTCCGCCGGCGCCCGGAAGTGCGCGCTGAGGCCGGCGCGGGTCGTGGCCCGCGGCCCGGAAGGGCCCGGCTTTTTCACGGGGAGCTGTACCGGGTAGCGGCCGCCATGAGCGACGTGGTGGAGCGGACACTGAGCGCTCTGCCCGGCCTGCTGGGGCAGCACGAGGCGGGAGGCGGCTTGGGCGGCCCCGCCGGCGGCCCTGGTAGGGCCTCGGCCAGCTCGCGCCTCGGGAGCCTGATCCGCAGCATCACGGCGCTCACCTCCAAGCATGTAGGCCAGCCGGCCCGCGGCGGGGAGGGAGGGAGGGAGGCAGCGGGGCCTTGAGTCGGGGCTCGACGTCCTCGGAGCCCGCGCGCTGCCCGCGCGGAGCGGCGGCGGGGGGCGGCTGCCTTGGCGAGCGCCTTTGGGGGCTCTGGGCGCGGGGGTGAACGCCGCCGGGTGTTAGTGCTGCGCTAGCACAGAGCCGCGCGCTGCCCAGGGCGCGGTGTGTGGAAGCCCGAGTGCGAGGAGCCGTCCTCTCTACCGGCACTGAAATACTGCTGCAGAACTAGGGGGTGTAAAACTCCAAGAGGAACGTGGAATGCTATTAGATGGATATATTTTAGTTGAATTGTTTTTCACATTTCACCTCTACAAATTATGTACTTAAAAAAAAAAAAACCCTAATCTTTTATAGGAAGAAGAAAAATTAATCCAGCAGGAACTAACCAGTTTGAAAACCACAGTTTCTGCCCCTACCACAACACTTGTAAGTTCTGTTGCTGCTTATGGACTGCAAGAACAGCAGGCAGACATGARGAGAGCAGCGTGCCATGTTCCTTCTGCCAGGCAGAGTGTCAAGGTTTCCCACACAGTAGCTGTTTGATCAGCAGCATTAAAATATACCCACATGGATGGTTTKGCAGCATGGTTCAACTAGTGACAACACTAATTCTAGTTCATATGAGTAATCCATAGTAGTAAGGTCCCCAGTGTCTAGATATTTTGTAGTTGCTGATATAATTCAGGTGATAAAACCTAGAGGCTTCAGTCTGATCACATCTGTCTTTGTAGTCTGGCATTTTTCCTGTCACTAGTTTGTTCTGCTTAACAAGCTGTGTTTGGTCATGTGTACTGTCACTTGTGTCTGAACTATGTGAATTGATGCAGACCTCTGGTTTGGGGATAATTAGTACAAAACTTAGCCATGTGRTTGAGAAGCTTTGAAAGGAAAACAAAGCTTGCCCCCTCAAACATAACGAGAAGACATCGTGAGGGGTAATATTTTTTGTGCTSATTTTAATTCATTTGATGCTAATCACATAGTAAGCATAATTAGAAAACATTTGAGGGTAGCATGTGGGATTTTCTTTCATTATGGTCAAAGTCAGAGCTGATTCACCACAGAGAAGYAATACTCCTCTGATTCTRGAATATGTATATYTGTATACATAYATATATGTTTCTGCCAACTTTGCCTATTTCTTTAAGCAGTGAAGAACAGCATAAAACATGTTTGTTCTAAAATCCTCARTACTTTAATTCTTGTATTTCAGAGACTGATGAAAGAGTGTATGGTGAGACTCATCTATTGTGAAATGCTGGGGTATGAGGCTTCCTTTGGATACATCCATGCAATCAAGCTAGCACAACAGGGGAATCTTCTGGAAAAAAGAGTTGGTATGTGTATGGCTCTGCAGCTTAATAATATTCTTAAGAATATTTTTAGAGATAGTGTAATACAAGGTTAGACACAAATGTCGTAGTAAGATGACATTTGCCTGTCCATAGTGCTATTTTTTCTCTGGTCTGTTAAATAGCATTGGTCTATTAAATGCTATTTAACATATGGGTAGTCGTTTAGAATTTTTWTAAAGATCTGTTAGAAAAGTGTCTTTCAAAAATTTTTGTCTGTTTTGGTGATTATAGGATTTTTTAGTTTAGAAGCAGTGGTAAGAAATGAAGCAAACTGGGAGATCTTCAGAGCACAGAACAGAAGTTCCTGTGTTAGAAGTTTCTAAATCTAACAGACTACATAAAATTTATTTAAAATTCCTTACCATAGAAATTTCCTTACTTGCCCAATGTGACTATATAACTTTTTCCAGTAGACTTTGTTTGAAGCAGCTCTCAGCCAGTCTTGTCTGGAAATCCTTGTAGTTGCTGGTTCAACTGCCTAGTGAAGACATTTCTTCTTGTTTGCAGAGAAAATGATTTAACTCCAAGCAATACTGTATCTGCATACACAGAAGGAAGGCAGTGTCATGCGGTATATGCTTGTTTGATATCCTTTGTTTGAATTTTATGTGGATCATCCACTCAAATATTGGAATTTCTAAGAAAATCTGTTACAAATGATGATCTAAAGATGCATTTTTCCCTGAGTATTAAAAGCCAGTCTGCAGAYGTTCTAGTAGGGATTAAGAAAGTCTATCTGCATCAAACCTAGGAGGGCAGATGGTAAGCTGGTTTGCAGAAAACTTGTATATCACCTTTGTAAGTGTCAAGATGCTGAATRTCTTGTTTTTAATCAGTTTGAGCACTTTCCATCCTAGCGGTGGTTTTGTAGCYGGGATTATTTGTTTGTTCTTTACTTATTTGTGACACCTAAGGAAAACTTTGTTCTGGATGAGATATACAAAATGAGTGAACTGTAGTTTTAGTGTTGTGGKAAATTGGTAAAATGTGTAGCTATGTTCCATGGTGCGATAGGCTGGTTTAATAATCTGGAAAATATAGTTGSTTTTATCTAAGTTGCTCATTTGAGTCCATATGTCTAAAATGAGCCATACCTTTCCTGATTAAAATCGAATTCTGTAGTACAAGTGCTGTTATGCTGTATTTCTGATGTGTAGTGCTACTTACCCATCTTTAAGTGCATTCATTTATAAGAAGAGGAATAATTTTTCCTGAGAAAAAAATTCTGGCAAGTTTATTTTCTGTGGTTCTAGAATCTTTTACTCTTTATTCCAAACAGTTAGAGATAATGAATAAGGAGTGTTGGACATAGGATGGTGAATTTGATTTTAATATTCAACTTGGAATCCAGCAGTGTATTTGAAACTGAACTTTATTTCTTAAAAGAAGTTGGATAGAAGGAAATTAGTTTTGTGGTCTAGAAGAAATGTGCTCTTGTCTTGCTGAGAAAACATTAATTTTCCAGGAAKTTATTTCTTATGTTGTATTTGGCTCCTTTTTAGTATCGTTATAGTGTCTTTTATTTCTCCCATATTGTGGATTTCTGGTTGTCATTTGTGGAGCTTTACTGCAACTTAAATGTAACTGGTTTGTCTAGAGGAAAGGAAAAAGAGAAGAATTATTTAATAACTTGATACATAAAATGCAATAAAATGCAAGAGACATTTGCATTATTTTTCTTGTGTTATTGTCTAAATTTTCTATGAATTTATTTATTGCTTCAAAGTAGCAATGGAATTTTTTTTTTTTTTTTTTTTTTTTTTTTTTTTTTTTTTTTTTTTTTTTTNTTTTTTTTTTAGGTTACTTGGCAATTTCTTTATTTCTCCATGAAAATCATGAACTGCTACTTCTGCTTGTGAACACAGTTGTGAAGGTACAGTGTTTTGGAGGTCTTGAGGTAAACTAAAGTTGGTCAGATTTTTTCCTCTGATTTCTCCGTCATTGTTTAAGCCATGTACTCATTACTAAAATACTGCTGGTTTGAAATTGCTCTTTCTGGGGTTTGCAGTGACATTTGAAAAATGGCTTTGCCTGTTTTGTTTATTTTTGTTTAATTTTGATAATATTTCTACAATTACAATATAACCAACAATTTTGCAAAGGAAATATGCCATCAAATTTTCATTATAAAGTGAATGAAATTATACTTTGAGCTATATATCCTCAACTCCAGGAGGAGCCTTCCATGTGTATTCCGATATAAAATTCAGCTTTTACCTGACAGCAAGTATCTGTTGACTTCTCTGAGTTCTTTTGATGATGATTTTGATGAAAGGAAAAAGGAAATATTCTTTAGAATGATACTGGAAATCCATTACCATTAAGTAATATTTCATCAGCATCATTTTCTATATTTCTGCTTTTTACATGAAACAATTGTAGTTTCTAACTCCTAACATCATGATTACTTTCATATTACATCAGGCTGAATTCTTGTATATATGTCTGATTATGAGAATGGAAGAGCTTTTTATTGCTTTCATAAAGGGAAAGTATATCTTTAGGTGCACAATTTTTCAAAACCCAATAGCATTAGCTGAATTCTTTAATAATTAATTTGAATATTTTATTTTTGTTATTTTTACGTGTCAAAATGTCTTTGTTCATTAGAAGAAAAACAATTTAAGCAGGACAGCTCAAAGTTTTGGGCAGACAGTATGAATGAAGCTCTTCACAACTGATGTGACTCTTCATTGCCTGCTCCTATATAAAAAGCCTACAGGCAACAGACTAATGAGSAGCAGGATGCTCGCATGTGACCTGCCCAGGTGTGCTAGGTCCAGCCTGCTTACCTAAGTTTTGGGGTGTGTTTGGTAGAGAATTTAAAAGTTTAAATGAAAAATGACTATCTTATTTCGATTATTGTAATAGGACTTACAGAGCACTAATCTAGTAGAGGTGTGCATGGCGTTAACTGTTGTCAGCCAGATCTTTCCACGGGAGATGATTCCAGCTGTGCTTCCCCTAATAGAAGACAAACTGCAGCACTCTAAGTATGTATTCACTTTTAGAGTTTCAAGTCATGTTCAAAAATTGAATGAATTGATCTTGAATGACATGGTTTTACTAACATTATTTCTCAGAGCTGGCCTTTAGCCTTTCAGAAACTGCTTTTCTGCTAGTTTTCTTGTCTTGCTCATTTTTTAGCAATCTTGGTTGAGTATTGTGTAGGCATTCATTTAATTTACTATTTAATAGTATCCCATACACAGAATATAATATCTGATTCTGGTGATGAGAAACTTAAAAGAAAATGCGTAATGAACTGACTCAGTAATKAACTCCTATACAATTTTTTGTTTTGAGCAGCAGATTTGTAGCATCCTGTTTCACAGCTTATCTGATACCCATTCTGTGAATTTTGTAATTTGTCTTGAGGTGCTTCTGAACTCTTAAATTGGCTTAGTTGCTTCTTCACTTAGTCTTTAAGGACCACCTTAAAGACTTTAAGTCATCTGGTCCCAAATCCTTATCTGTAAAACATGAGTACTCAATCTTTATCTACAACAGTCCTCAGAACATAATGATTACGCAATATTTCTGTGCTGTAGAAATGAGAAATGCAATTGGTTTTGCGAAGTCAAGTACTTAAAAGAAAGAGCAGCTTGATTTTGTTTTGTATACATTTTTCTTCAGGGAAATAATACGAAGAAAAGCTGTTCAGGCTTTGTATAAATTCTATCTCATTGCTCCCAACCAAGTCCAGCACATTCATGATAAGTTCCGAAAAGCCCTGTGTGATAGGGATGTTGGAGTCATGGCTGCTTCTTTGCATATTTATCTYCAAATGATTAAGGTAGGCAAAGAATTAGAAACAAAATAGAACTTACAGGCTGATTATATGTCTATCATAAATATGGGGACCTCTGTTGGAAGTTTTATAGATCCACAATCCTTAGAAAAGCTGAGTTATGTGGTCGTGGAAATCTGTGCTATTCTTGATGGCTCTTGTTTATCTTCAGTCAGAGGTACATATGTTGCCCGATCCAAAGGCTTATTGGTATTTTTACTACAAACCAAAATTTAATTTTTGTCTTACGTTAAGGAGCGTGCTGAAATTTGCATGTGAACTCATTACCTTTACCTTCAGGTGACATTCATTGTCCCTGCAAAAGCACGAGTAAATAGCTTTGAATTTAAGTAAAGAGCTTACAGATTTGGGGGATGAGAGCCAAAGTTTTGACCATGAAGCAATTGGTGAGTGTAGCTATTTTGATTGTATTTGATTTGTGGCCTTACTTTTTACTGTAGAGGCACTGTATTAAAATGTTTGAATTGTATTTCTTTTTCATTATGTAGGAAAACTCTTCTGGATACAAGGACTTGGCAGGGAGTTTCGTAACCATCCTAAAGCAGGTAGTGGGAGGAAAGCTCCCTATTGACTTCAATTATCACAGCGTGCCAGCACCGTGGTTACAAATTCAGCTTTTAAGAATACTGGGACTACTAGGAAAAGACGATCCGAGGTAAMTAGATTTTTCTCTACAATTAATGCTTTTGAGGTACAAAAAATACATAGTGACCAGAACTTAACTGGACTGCTTTTCTGCTCTTTTATAAATTGGGTGGGTTTCAGTGTTGACCTCATACATTTGTTTTTTATAAACAATACTGTCAGCAGATTGATTTTTTTTTTTTTTTTTTTTTTTTTTTTTTTTTTTTAAATAGAGGAGTTAAATTCTGAGCTTCCATCTCAACAAAATGATTGATTGTTATGGAATACGTGTGGGATTTGTTTTAGATCACGATTTCTATTACTACTGTAGCATGCAACTGAGTGAAAAAAAAAAATTCATGTATATAGCTAAAGTGGTGTGTTTTTGTTCGGATCTTTCCMACTTCCTGTTTGTCTTATTTTTCATTTGAGTAGTAAGGGGTGTGTTTATTCATGTGGTGTGGTAGACATTTCATTTGAAAGCTGGAAATATCGCTAGATGTTTAAAGACTGGTTATAGAGGATTTTAATTTTAAAATGAATCTGAGAATATWGATAATTTGTTTTACACATCAGTATTGGTTATCTGAGTTTTCTTCTGAAAAGTAGAGCATTGTGGAAATAGATTAGTGCTGCAAATGGAAATTTTCTAAACGTTCTTTTTCATTTTAAACAGGACAAGTGAATTGATGTATGATGTTCTGGATGAATCTTTAAGAAGAGCAGAGATAAATCATAATATTACTTATGGTGAGTAAGAGTATTGTGTGTAATTATCAATATTTGCAAAGAGTGAAAGTGTTAGTAGTTGGTCATACTAAAACAGACTCAGTGTATCTGAAAAGACTAGTTATGTTCTCTGTGTATAATTGTATTTTTAGGTGTCTGTGATAGGTGTCTGCTCTGTTTTATCGGTGAGTAAGAATGTTTAGTGGAAATCAGGTCTTCCTAAATGAAAAGCCTCTATCTTATGTTTGCGTTGTCCTTGCCCTTGAATACAGGAAGTTGAYGCCTTTTTGAAAGCTCTTATTGAGCATTGCTTAAATGATAGTAGAAAAATTTTAGTGCTACCGGCCTGTTAGAAAGGCTTAGCTCTTCAGCTGTTGATGTGTTCTTTGCCTCAAGATAGGCAATAAAATTGTGCAAGAGTGACGACATCAACTCTTTACAGATAGGTGTCTTCCTAGTAGCCACAGTTGTTAAAAATTGCATTTCCAGAGTTCAGTGTTGTGGTGCTTGTTAAAAGCTGTTTTTGGCACTTGTCTAAATTTAAATTTCTAGAACACAGTTGATGGCTATGTTTATTTTATTACCTTTTCTACAGGAAAAGCTGTACTTGTTACTGAAACAACATCAAGAAAAATRGCAGTATTATAAAGTTGTTCTAATAAAAACCTGAGTAATTTCTCTGGGTTTTTCTTTGCCTTCCCCTCCCCACCTTTTAATGTTTTCTCAAGTAACCAAGAGAGATGCTTCACTGTAAAAAATCAGTGGTTTGTGGATTTATARCAAAGCTGTAGAAATGTTGCCAAGGTACCTGCACTAATGGAATAGGGAGAAAATTGAGATGCCTGCTTGATACATATTTTCTGAAACATTGCGTAAACTTCTATACCACTGTAATGTGGGGAGAAATATTCTCTTTTAGAAAATAATACACAAATTTGTTCTTTTGTGTGTGTGTTAATGGGCAAGCAGAAATATCTCTGCTTTTACAAATATGTAAGTACCGCAGAACTAGAATGGTGACTGTATATTTCCACCTACTCAGTACCCCAGTATTGTTACTGTCTTTAAGACACTTACAGTTTTGCTAGATTGGTTATGTGCAGTGAGAATATTTTGTTTGCAGAAAGGAGATATATTTGTATACAAAAAGAATATATACTTTAAAAGTGAAATGCAGCTCTGATGACTTCAGAAGTGTATCTTGGGAGTAAGGTAGTAGTCTGCTCTAATATACTAAATAGACTGCCTTTGGCCTTATMGTTGTCTTTTGAAGATGTGTGCTTGTTTAAAATGTTTGCATTATAGAACTATCTAATACACATTAATTATTTGTTTTTGCCCCAGCCATCTTGTTTGAATGTGTCCAAACAATATATACAATTCACCCCAAGTCTGAACTACTTGAAAAGGCTGCCAAGTGCATTGGAAAATTTGTTTTGTCATCCAAAATTAATCTGAAATATTTAGGTAAGGATACGTGCCTTCATTAAGAAATTTTAAACCTGGTCATGCTGATATGTAGTCCTTTATCATTTCCAAATGCTAATTTTCTAGGTTTAAAGGCACTGACCTATGTTATCCAGCAGGATCCTAATCTGGCACTTCAACACCAGATGACAATAATTGAGTGCCTGGACCATCCTGATCCCATTATTAAAAGGGAGGTCAGTTATTTCTAAACACCATAAATGGAGTTAATTTTTAAGATTGGCTATGTGTGTGTGTGTTTTAAGAATGATGTTAAAGACACATTGTGTCTCAGTCACTTTGAGACAGCAGTTACAAGCAGTATTAATGTGACAGTGTAGATAGGCATTGTATTACATTTAAGACTTGACAATTAAAAACAGTTGCTCAATTGGACATCAGACCAAAGTGCGTCTTTGTTTGATTCCTGTGTTGACTCAGCAGAGCCAATTGAGTAGGTTTTTTTTTTTTCTTTCTCTTTCAGACTTTAGAGCTTCTCTATAGAATTACAAATGGACAGAATGTAGTTGTCATAGTTCAGAAGATGCTTGACTACTTAAAGCAAAGCAAAGAAGAATATACCATTATCAGCTTAGCTGGCAAAGTAGCAGAACTAGCTGAGAAATATCCTTTTATTTTCCTGAAGACTTGGAGTCAGAGCTCAGCCAAAAGTCAAAGCTTGTTTCATGATCTTCTGTAATAGGAAATGTTACAGCTGTGCCTTTTACTCTATTTTAAATGCAAAAGATAAGTAAAAGAAAATATATATAAAAATCAGTGTTTTGCTTTTGTATTTCACAAGGTAAAAGGTATTCCCAAATATTTTGGGTTTGGAGTTTGGCATTAAAAGCAATTTTTAAAATTAAACTTTAAAGCCTTATATCTGCGTGAAATCAGAGAGATTCATCAGTATTTTATTCTGTAATAGTGAGAATGTTCTTCCTACCTGAGATTTTTTTGTTTTAGCATGTATAACCTATAGCATTTAAGAGTAGCAYGTTTTTGTAGAAATAAGAAAGGGGTCATATAAGCATGCCACAATGAAAAAAGTAATGATTATTCTTTTGTATCTTTTCCTCCTTCCCTTCTCTGTATGCTTAGATACTGGCTGGGGGCAGGAGACAGAATTTTCCATCCTTTATTTATTCACAATTTSTCATATTTTGATTGGCTAAATCATGACTAGGACCAGTAACTTACTTATATAAAGTTTGTTTCTTTAGGAAGCACAGTAAAAATGACAAAAAGTTACAYCTTAGCACTTAGTTCCTTAACATGTGGACACGTATGCGCCTGACAATGAGTGGTTCATCCAAACAATGAACGCTGTGTTCTCAGTTGGAGGAGATGTTGTGTATTCTGATATCCCCAACAACTTCTTGAGGCTGCTGGCTGAAGGTAACTCTCACTCAATGCCTTAAAGTGTTAGCCAGATGTTAGTTAATCAGCTGGCTTTGTTTTTTAAAATGCCTTTTGAAACATCTGGTGCGGGTGACMTCTTTTATAGGCAAAGTATGTATTTTCTCTTTAGGATTTGAGGATGGAAAAGAAGATGAGCAGCTCCGTCTGTATGCTGTRCAGTCTTATTTAGCATTATTAGAAGAGGAAGATGCATTCTATCCGCAGAAATTTCTGCAAGTTATGAGTTGGGTAAGGTGGGCACGTGGTCAAAATCGGACACAGATATGAGAAAATTGTGAAAGATATCGATGTTTCTGATGACAAATATTTGTTTTTAAGATWAAATTTTAATCATGAATATTTTTACTTGAAGTCACCCTGATGAAGTCACAAGTTTATTTGATGCTACCCTGAAATCTGTGGGGTTTTTTGTTTTGTTTTCCTTTCTTTTTTTAGGAGCTCCTTTTTTTGCCTGAAGGCTACTTAGATTGTCCTAGTTAGTGGAAAAGGAGATCTCCCTTTGAAGGCAGRTTAGAGTGGTTGAGCTGTGACTTCCAGCTGCTTGCTGAGAGCCTTCCCACCCAGCCTTATCACAGTTAGGCCACATGCAGTTGGGAAATGTGTGTTTGACCTTTTAGCTAATTGCCCAATTGCAGTGCTCATGTTCTCTGGTACCTAGATGAGCTTCAGGTTCCACCCAAGTAGAAGAGGCTGCATTATGGACAAGTGTGGTGTTTTTGTTTTTTTGGTGGGTTTTTTTTTTTTTTTTTAAGGACATTATTGCTATATTTAGCTTCCTTTTCAAGACAGCTGTTTGCTTTTAAGAAATTTTAAGTTGGAATCTGCTGAAGTAAACAAAGTCATTTAAAGCAGAGTGCTACATAAAAAAATATGATTTAGGATGCGTGTGTCTGAGATGAGTTTTGCTGAAGCAGGTTGGAGACAGTTTAATCGGTTATGTAAGCCTAACATACCTGTCTTTCCATAATAAAATGGAGAATTGTTGGTAAGTAATTGAATGCTCAGCTGAGATTATATTTTTTTCCATTACTGAAAGCAATTTTGTCCTTAATATACCACCAATTAAACTGGCAGCAGTTTGGAAGACAACTGTGCAGACTGATGTTCTTAGTTATGGGTTAGGTTTTACTGCAGACAGCTTCAAAGTGATAACCCTTTAGTTCAAAGCCACGAGAGGTATTTCTCTTTACATCGTATTTCTTGCTTTCATTTTCTGCAGATAGAAAAGTAGTTTCTAAGGCTTTGTATGTTGCTATATCAATATCTGTGATGTTTTTTSAATGTGACGTAGATTTTTGCTGTGTTGCTATGTTATTACCTTAATTTGAAAACAGCATTGCTCTTTGTGTGCATGTGTGTGACTAAATGTGTATTTTGTCTTTCGTTTGCGAATAGGTTTTGGGGGAATACTCCTGCCTTGTCACAGATGTTGATCCAGAGACAATTTTGACACGGCTCCACAGGTTGCTGAAGAAGGCTTTTGTTACTCCTGAAACGAAAGCTTGGATAATGGCTGCAGTCACCAAAATAGCATCACGCACCTCCAGTTCTAAAACAGTGGACAAAATAATCCAAGAATTCAGCACCTCTCTAGATACCTGTATGAGGCAATGTGCCTTTGAATTAAAGCATCTATGTGAAGACAAAGTGTTGATGAAAAACTTACTTCCATTTGATGCTAGTTGCAATGACATAGTGGTAAGATAGCTGCATAATCTTCTTCATGAACTTTGGCTCAGAGATTGAGTATTTCAGGAAAAGGCATTTTAAAAATCAATTATATTTGGCAGCAAAGACTGCATGCACTAGTTAGTCTCGAGTTTTGATAAACTCTCAGATAAACTCTTTTCCTTTTTTTTTTTAATTATGGGACTGATTTTTTTTTTTTTTTAATCCCAGGTTTTGCTTCCTAGTCAAAAATACTGATCCTTACACCGAAACATTCATACAGAATGAATATATTTATTTTCATTGGCTCTTCTTTCTTAATTTTATGTTCTTTTTTGTCTTAATTCTGTGTAGGTGGATGCTTCATTATCTTTTCTGGATGGGTTTGTGGCTGAGGGGCTTGGCCGTGGTGCAGCACCATATAAACCTCAGCATCAGAGACAGGAGGAGAAACTTTCTCAGGAAAAAGGTGCAATATAAACAAAAAGCATAAGTGTACATTTAATAAAATTTATTGAAGCAATGTTATATATACATGTATTTGTTATACATGTATATATGTATATGTATATATATGTACATGTATAATACATGTTATATATACATGTATTTGTTATATATAATGCTTCGAAGATATTTTTGAGTACAAAGAGTTTAATTTGTACTTTTTTCATACAGTAATACTAGGATTAATTAGTATATTTTGGAGCTGGTAGGGCTGATTTATGTTTAGGAAGTTTAGTGTTAATAAGAACTAACAAAAGTACCTGTGGAAGATATCTACAGAAAGACAGCGTAGTTCCTAGTATGTTGTTGCTGGGGAAATGATTAATGATGTTGTTAAATTATCATTATTAACATCATTAATCATTTCCCCAACTAATCATCCTATTACCATTATTGATTCCTGGGGCCTGAGATGTATAGCAGTAGAGCCTCTCTCTTTTCAATTTTTTTTCTTACTACTTACGTTTCATTGTGACTTTAAAAGTTTCTACCTGTCTTACAGCTTTGAATTTTGAACCTTACGGGTTGTCATTTGCTTCAAGTATGTCTTCATCTGGCTTCACTGGCAGACAGTCCCCCACTGGTTTATCTTTTGGTTCTGATACATCTGGTAATAGTGCTGACACAGGACATAAAGAGTAAGTTAATTTGTCTTTGAAATGAAGTTCATTTAAGTTTACGTTCTTGTATCATGTTTCTTTTTGGTGCTTCATTGTATGGAAGTAATAAGAATACAGTTGAATTTGGAATCTACCTCTGACATGTGTTTTTATTTTACTTTATTAGGACAAATAGTCTGAAACTTGATGGAGTAAGGAAACTCTGGGGTAAAGAAGGCTATCTCCCCAAAAAGGAAAACAAAATAGGGAAAGAAGATGAACCTCTGACTGTTCCTTGTGGTGGCTTATTGGCAGGGCATGTGTCTGATCCACCTGTGTCTCAGTCTGATCAAGCTGCCAGACTCTCTGAGGAAGAAAAAGAGAAACAGCAGTTGGCATCCACATTGTTTGTTGGACTAGGGTCAAATGCTGGTGTYAGTCTGGTAAGTGTGTTTATTTTGTTGATGTGCTGGTTTGAAGTTTTTGTAGGTCTTTATTTACAGTTACTGATTCGATCTCTATTTGCATATAAATATCTATTTTGGTGAAACTAGGAAAGAGATTGGAGCCATTGAAAAACTATTGTAAGTGRCTGACATATGTAAATAATCTGGTAATTCATTGAAAACCTAAATTGRGTTGGATATTGCTTGATTAAATGAGATCAGAAATAGATCTTGTTCAATAACCAGCACTTCCCTCGGTCTATACTCTGCTTATGATTCCTTTCTCAGACTTTTCCCAGGCATATCTGTTCTTTGAACAAACTAGCAGAGCTCTTGACAGTCATAAAAATTGTCTATTTGGTAGTAAGGCTAAAGTATGAAACCCAATATCAACACTTTTTTTTTGTATGGTAATGTGCAGAAGATTAAGGAATTCACCATTAGGTTATCTTTTTAATACTGGCCTAATTATATTAGCTAGCTCAAATGTTGGCATTTACCACTGTTTTAATGAGATCCTTTTTAGTAGGATCTTTTATTTTATGAATTAACCTAGAGTCATTCTTGCATTACAGGCTCTCCCAGTGCCCTGCAAGAAATTTATCAGAAACCTGTTGCTATATTCTTTAAAACGTTTACAATACATTCATCTTTGTCATCTGAATTATCGTTCATTATTTGTCTYYTCTCTTTCTGTTTCATTCTGTTAATAAGTATGCGGCTAGTCCCTAGAAGCGAAACGATCCTTTTTATTTTCACTCTTTCTCTTTTCAGATGGGGAAAGCAGACTTGGCTACTCAGAAGTTCAAAAGAAAATCAAAGATGAATGAAACTCAAAATACCGAGGAGACACCAGACATCCAAACTAGTGCTGCTTTGGCCCTTGGTCCCTTGCTTGATACACTACCTAGTAACAAGGAAGGCTCTGAGGATGTTGAACATGCAAGGCTAGGGGAAGCCTCTCTGTGTTCTTCAGATACGCATTTAGCGTCTGATGATTTAGCATCTGGAAAACCTCAGTACTTAAAGGATGGACTGAATAACAAACTTCTAGATAGTAGGCTGTCATCATCCTCTTTGTTTGCTGATAGTAATATGGAAGTTTTTCATCCTTTGCCAAATGCTGAATGTGAAAGTGCCRGTAAAATCCTGTTGGGCCCTTCTTTACCAGGAGAACTAGCAGAGCTCCCTCACTCTGAAGTGGTGGAACTTTGTCAGAGTGGTGATCTAGCTCTGCATTCGTGTAAAGTGTGGACAGACGACTCTCTGCTGCTCACAATGTTTGTTTCAAATAAAAGCACTTCTGCACTTAATGCTGTGAACCTAGTGTTTGAAAAAGCAGAACATTTTCAGGTAAGAAACTGTTTCAGGCATATTTCAAATTAATTTGGAGTTTTAGCTTTTATCCACACTTAACTGCACCATATTTTCTAACATATAATAGCCCAKTCTCTTAATCTTTTCCTTAAAACCTCTGGTATGACTGTTTTACACATTCTAAGGGATATTGAAAACTCATGTAAAAACCAGTGACAGAACTATAAAAACATGAAGGCACTCAGTGATAACTAGACAAAGGGAATTAACCAAAATACTCATTTTAAAATCGCTAATAGGTTATGATATTTTTTCTGTTGTTTTTAGGYTTGTACCAAATCTGTCATGGCATTTATAGGAGACAAACATAGCTGGTTTAGCTGCTCCTTGTAACTCATTTAATATTCCGCATAAATATTCCACATAAGTACTCACTTTTTTCTTTAATGTGTATAGATTTTGGAGAGACCAGCCTACCACTTCTCTGTAATAGAAGCTCAGAGCGTAGAACATTGCCAGCATCGTGTGCAGATGGACAAAATCTGTACACAGGGAATTCTTTCTGGCTCCATTAGTTACCAGTCAGAGATGGAAACTTGTCTTCAGTTTTCAGTCACTTTATCCTTGTTGGACTTCATCAGGTATATACAATTAGCTGCCATTTTCTAAAATGCATGTGGTCAAATAAATATTAGACAAATGCAGGGAGGATTTGGTGTTGAGTATGAAATACAACATTTAATCTATGAGCAGCTGATTTCAGTGTATTTGAGATTACTGCTAATGATGGCATTATTTTGAAGGGGTGGGAGGGAAGATGAAATCTGGAAAGAAATGCAAATCCTGTAAAGATATTGACTGTATCTGCAGTTTAGAATATTCTTTAAAATAAGAATAAATTTTTGAGGCGATTAGAACTGAGCAAGCAGAAAGATAAGAAAGATGTATTGCTTTAGAATGTAGCAACAGTTAAACCATTTTGGTTTGAATCATTATTTGAGGAAGCTGGTATTTTTTTTTAGGGAGAAAAAGTATATTTGAACACTTTTAGTAGTAAGAAAAGCAAGAGTTTTTTTCAGGTAGACTTTTCTGTTAATTGGCTTTTCTGACATGGTGAAATTCACTCTGTTTTCCATACTTGTTTGTATTCAGTTATTTGTAGCTTTCATTGATTTTTTTTTTTTTTTTTTTTGTGCTGTTTTAGCAAACAAGCATCTTAAAGTAGTTGACTCTTTTATTTACTTTGATTAAATAATCTGAACTAAAAAAACCAAATTCTAAGACGAGGACTGGAAACTTTTATGATAAACTAGCAATAGAAGGGTCTTGTTTAGACACGGCTGCATTTGGTTATTGCTTGTGCTATTGCCCACTTGCTTTTAGATATAGATTTTTTTGGAAGACCAAGTATATTCTGACTAATATGTCTTATTTGACTAAGATCTGTGATAAACTTATTTTTAGGCCAATGGAAATGACTACAGAAGACTTTGGGAAGCTGTGGCTGTCCCTCTCCAATGATGTGAAACAGAATGTAAAAATGTCGTCTTCTCAAGATTCCTTTTCAGCAGCTCTGAATACATTGCAACAGAAGTTAAAACTGCATATAGTTGATATTATAGGTGAGTGAAGTTGCATTATAAGGTTGCTTACGATCTGCAAGTTGTTATAGGAAAATAAGTGTATGGCAGCAGGTACATTACAGTCTATATTTGGGGGCATACTAAATCTTACCCAGGAGCATTTTGCTGTGGCCTTATCTGGGAGGTCTTCGTGAAATTGAAAAATCAAGGTACTAGTGTACAGAAAACAGCAATTTTTAGAGGTAGCAGGCGATTTGTACCACTGTTTCTGAAGAGTTTTGGAGGGCATAAAAAAGTGGAGGTGAGAATTTACGGTAGAAGATATGAAGCCGGGACTGCATGCAGCAGGCATGACTGTGGTGATAGAAAGCAGGCGGTAAGAGTAGAAGAGAGCAGAAGAGATGGGCTTCGAAAAGAAGAGTTTTTGTGAATTGTACATTTTACAGTTGCTGCATCTAATTATTATTTCTCTCAATTTGTCCATGGCTTCTGTCATTTTAAGGTAATGAGGGAATACTGGCATGCCAGCTGCTTCCATCCGTGCCCTGTCTGCTGCACTGTCGTATTCATGCAGGGATGCTGGCTTTGTGGTTCAGATCGCCTTGCTCTGCTCTTCCAGATAGTTTACTCTATCAGTGCCAAAAGGTGATGGAAGAATCCTAATAATAATAGTGCCTGCCTTAATCTCTTGGTGTATGAAAAGCAAATGGAAGACTTACWAAGTTGCATGATAATTACCAAAGCTAAATTAAGGTACTGATTCTCAGAAGTATAAAAAGTTTCTTGAACTGGTGCGTATGTCGTGGACTTGYGGAGACAAATGATCATGTGAAGTATGCTTGGAAAACCATGCTCAGGATTGTACAGTCACTGACAAGTCATCTGCTAAAGTACTGTTACCTGTTTAAGTGAAATGTATATTTCTTACTTTTGTTGTAAATGACTGAAAGTATTTATTTTTATTATGTAATTTTTATAGATGCCAACAGTCATTCCTCATAGAAACTGTATAATACCATTTTAAGGAAAATGTATCTTGTTATGAGGTCAGACTTGAATGTTTATCAGGATCTGCTCACTTCAAGTTTTTCTAAAGCTGAATTTTAAACAGTGCTATCATCACAACCTGTATCAGTTGTTGTATGAAGTACCTTATATGCAAGCAAATGTGTGATTTGAAAATAATTAAAAGGTTTCAGTGAGTAACACATTTCCCATGATCTTTGGCATCACCATTTAGGTATTTAGTGGTGATATCTAACAGAGTCCTGGCAGAAGGCAGACGGGTGAAGTGGAGGTTATTCAGAAGTGCCTCATGGGGGTGCTCATTCAGGGCTCTTGGAGTTGGTTCCTGTCAGCACAGATWTCTTCCTGCTTCTCATTCATCCTGTTGCCTTTACCAAAGGGTCTGCAACAGCTGTTGGATCTCAGTGCATTTTCAAAAGACAAGTTTCATGTGGGTAGAGCCTGAGATGGCTGAGCTGGGTATCTGGGTGTCACCAAGGGGGCATATACAGAGTTCTCTAGCCTTAATCCTGTATATTTAATTTACATAATATCCGTATCCATGAAATACAGTTCCTAGGGAGGAAACTGGTTTTTTGGGKTTTTTTTTCCTTAAATCTAATTCTTTAGTAGTTTGCCTATAAGACTGTGCAAAGCTTTGACTGGTTTGGATTTGGCTGTATCATGGGTGTCTGGCTAGGAACTGCTGTAAGGCATCAGAGATCCTGAGCAGTCCAGCGTGAGTGCTGAAGGTGTCTGGATATACCTCACAGGCTTGAAAACCTAGTCATTTTAATTTATTTAGACGTCACATGAAATAATATCTTTCTAATACTATTTGCCATTATTTATAACTGGCTATTTTTTTTTAATTTATAAACTTAAGATTGTACAAATATTTCTCATAGGTATAGTATAAAAAGACTCTGCACTACTTGATTCTTTCTGTGTTTCAGTTTTAATTGATTTTTTTGTACTGTTTCAGTTTTATCGGTTCTGACCTGATAAGCACTCATTTTAAAGAAAAATATTCTGTTAATTTGCTAATGTTTTGCTAACAGCTCTTGAAATCACAGTAAGAATGCAATCTTTATATGCTATTAGTTAAGTGGTTTGGGTTTTCTTTGTTCTTTTTGTGCCTTTTGGTTTTATTTCAGCTTCTTTTTAGTAGCATCCTAGCCATTTCTCTGTTAATTTTTTTCTTTTTTTAATGTTTTTGCAGTTTTTTTGGGTGGATTTTGGCAGTTTAAAGTCTTAAAGCCACTTCTTCCACATCACAGACACAATCACATAAGAAAAGCTCCTTTTACACTATTGTTTCAGTACCTCTTGCTGAGGGATTTGAAGTGCACTGAACATGTGAATATATTTAACGGTCTGCCTGCTTTCATCATGTTTACTTAATGCTTCACAAGAGTTTTATATAAGTAAAAACTGATTTGTAGTGGAAAAAWTTCCAGCAAACTGTGTCTCCGGTGGTAAATCAGACTTGTGAGATGCAATTGGACGTTTGTGTTCATGTGAGATGTTACAGAAGTATCTGTTGTTTCTGGCCGATGCATTTACACCATTTCAGCAATGAGGTCTCGACGGTCTTTGTGTTTAAAATAACCACAAAAGACACTTATGCCTTCAGTTGTTCATGTACTGCTCTTAACAACCTTTCTCCCTGTATGGAATAGTGTGTGTTAAGCTGTAAATACGCAGATTCTCAGAACATAGTCCAATTTTATGCTAGTGTCACTTAAAGGCTTTTGCGGGGAGTTGTACCCGTGATATAGTCTTTATTGTCAGATTGTCCAGCAAACATCTTAATCTATCACCATCTTTCCATTTCTTGTAGTTTAATAAAATCAAGTTTAATAAAAATTTCTGCTTAGTTTTCATCGAATGTTCTTTGYTACCTTGTGTGGTGGTGGTTCTGTATTTTAAGAACTAAGTTCTACTTGAATTATTTCTCTCTGCAGCTGAGCAGTGATGAGGAGTGCAACACTAGGGRGGCCTTGCTCATCTCATATGTTTCAACTGAAGGTATAAGACCTGAAAGAATGTACTGGGGATCTTTGGCATAGTGTTTTAAGCGTGCCACGTCGCATTAACCAGTGTAGGGTGCTTTTTGGAATATGGTTATTCCAAAATCCAAGGGATTTTAGGCATTGCTGATTGCAGTAGAATATCCCAGTGCAATGTCCTTGAAATTCTGGAAATTGGTGCTGAGAACTCCTCTCATTTTGTTCCATGATACAGGTGTTTTGTAAAACAGAACATAGCTGCTTAGGTAATTCTACAAAGAAATACTCTTGCATCTAATTCTATATTGAAAATCCTTTAGAAGTGAAGTTAACCTTCTGMGATCTTCCATAAGCTACATGTTAGTATGATAGGAAAAATAGAGCTAATAGGGAATTTGTTCCTTTTGGAAGGAATATATGACTTGATTTCTTCCCATTTACTTTTCTTTGACTTATTAGGCCCTGAAGTGTTAACCTTTTTCTTCTGGAAAAGGGAAATAAAGTTGGCAGATGTGAGCTAGGATGAACAGAGCATGTAGTTCTGTAGCGTGTAAGATTTGCTCTATTTTCAAGGAGCAATTAGAGGCCACTCACAGCACACTGACCTTCCTGGACTGCCAGGAAGGCAAAATCTTGACAAAAAGCCCATGTACCAGGAGGCTCCAACTGTCCCACCGGGCCATGGGCGCCATGGGGTTCTGGACACTTTGAAGTCAACAGGTAAGTGATGGTCTTGGATCCATACGGATTCCTTTGGAGTTTGTTTGTTTGTTTKGGGGGGCGATTCCTTTCCTCAAATGCCTTAAAAAAATCAGTAGGATGTTTGAATAAGAAAATAGGTCTATTGTGTTACTTTCTGTAAAGTATTCCCCACTCATCCTGTAAGGAACAGAAGTGACACTCTGTGATGGGTTGCAGTGTTGTGAGATTATTCTGAAAATAGGCCTTAAAATTACATTGCCTATTGGCTTCTAAATACTGGAAAGAAAATCATCTGTTTTGGAGTCCCATTACCAACTTCTTTTCAGCATGAAAAACAATGTTTCCTGTGTGGTTGTGAATGTTCGTTGTCTTTTTCAGGCATTGAGGTACATAGTATTGCATGAAAAAAGGAGGAGACCTGCCTGGGTCATGCAGTTAAGACTTACTTTTGCAGTTCTGTCGCTGCGAGAGCATTAATCAGGTCTTGCCTTCTGGGGTTTCGTTGGGGAGGAGGGAGTYAGAAATTCATATGCTCTTCTGTACAAATATTTGCTGACTTTTAGGAATAATTACATATTCTTCTGTGGTTCCCATACAAACTCAGTAAGAAGCTAGATGTGGCTACTCCCTTGAGAGTTTTCTTTGAACTTTTAACATTTTTCTGTTTGTTCAATAAAGTTGGAAGTGATGAAGCAAAAAATAGTCTTGCCATGATATTATTCATAAAATTAATCTGAGAGCATTGCTTTGCCAGCAGCGTGGCTCAAAGCTCCACTTATTAAGATTGCCTTAAGACTTTTATTTTAAAATAATTTTCAGCTTTCTCTATTTTTGCCAATCTTTAATTGTTTCCAGTGTAATTGCCATGTGAGTTGTTTGCAAATCCTGACAACTTTAAGCCAAAGCAGTTGTCTTTTCTGGGAATAAGAGTAAGAAAATTTATGCTTGTTGATATTAAAGCATTCTGGTTCTATATTCATGGTTCTAGCATTTCCATGTTTAGAGCAGGGATTTGAAATCTGTCAGGGAGATGTCCTTTTTGCAACACTTAGCCAAACTGAATACATAACTGGAAAAGTTTTCTCTTGAACTGTTGAACTGCCTGGATTTCTGTCCATCTGCCTATCTACCCTTCTTGTTTCACAAAGTTGTGTTTTAAACCATTGTGGTTGCGGCACTGAAGATGTCAAAGCTCAGACCGTACCAATGCTCTCTTCTCGCTGCCGTGGACGCGCGTCACGGTTGTCTTCATTAACGTGGTGCATACGGTGTGTTGTTACCCCCAAGGGCCCCCACGCTCGGTGCGCGAGACAGCCAGAGCTGCAAGTGGTGTGTGATGGAAGGGCATCTATCAAGTTCCTGCGGCTGGCACTGCGGATGGGGTGAGATCTTCAGTAGACAAAGCAGAGACTGTAAGAAGGGAAATAGGGTCTCATGCCTGAGGTAGGTGCATAGAAGAGGTTTACACTTCTGCTGTCATTGCAGTTGAAAACTGACCATTTCCCCACCTTTGGGTTGCTTGATTTCACTGTGATTCCTAAGAGCTCTTTTTTTCTAATTATTATTTTGTTGTTTTTTCTTTTTCTAAAAGAGCTCTGGGTTGAACATTTAGAGTGGCAAATAATCTGAAAAATCACGTTCTCTTTATTCCCAGTTCTATTTTTGACAGTGTTCTTCATTAGGTGACTGTGAAAATCAATTTGTGAGTTTGTGAGGCCTTAAAACCCGAAGCAATAATTGTTGTAAAAACATTTTGAGGAAATTACAATAGTCATTTTTGGAATATGGTTTCAATTATATTCAATAAAAAAATAGTTTGGGCTCTAAACTGAGACAAAGAGAAAGCTGCATAGTGAAAACTGTGGATTAAGTGAATACTGATCTCTTACACTAGAAGGTAGAATAAATAAAAAGAAACAGAAGAGGCACTAATCACACTTTGTTTTTAATCCACACACATGATAATGCATCATATACTTCGAGTGATCCGAACATTGCWAATGTTTTAACAATGTTACATACCAAGCTGCAAGTACAAAAGTAAACAATGATTATACAGGATATGCAAATATGAGAAATACTTTAAAACATTTTCCTTCCTTAAGGCTACTCAGATTTATAAATAGAATGACAGATGTTTGGCTGTTTGTCTAAAATAGCAGAATCTCAATATTGATATAATAGACATAAAAAGAAAATCACATATGCCAGATATCCCTTTCCTTTTGGATATCTTGAATGTTGATTCATGTCTCCTCTGACTTTAAAAAAAGAACTTACGTATTTGTTTGCCACAAGTGAAACAAACACCCATAGTCTGACATGTGTGCACTGCGACAGGTATGTTGGGTACAATAAATAGTGCTCAAAAGCATCAATTGACAAGTACATGCTCTCGGGAAGAATGCAGCTGATGGTGCTCATAAATATGACTCTCGCCTATGGCTAAACTTGCAACCTTGAAAGGCAAATCTTAATGGATTTCTAACCCCGAATGCACATATACTGTTACTGTGCTACGCTGCAAAGGGACAGTCTGCATACATTGCTACTATGTGTGTTTTACAGTTGGATGGGAAATAGATGGGAAAATGGCAAACTGCTCTGGCAATGTCTGGTGCTGCCTTTTTTTTTTTTTTTTTTTTTCCTGCTTCCTATGTTGCAAAACGTGTTATCCTGAAACACCTAGAACAGCTTCTAGCCCCAATCTCAGTGAATATGCAATCCAGGTATGTGTACGCCTTACTGTGTAAAGGCAAGTCCAATAGTTAACATTTGGATTGTTGTTGTGAAAGATGCACCATAGTTATTCCAGGTGAGGAAGAACAGAGGAATACGATTAAAATTTTGACAAGTTTTTCTACTACCCTAGTATTTAACAGAGCTTAAATGRGAATACAGATTTCTGTTACCCTGAGGTAATGGGTATCAACTCTGGAAGTTTTTCTTAGGCAGAAACAGCTTTCAAATACTTTTTGTTTTTCTTTGGCAATTTAAAAGTCTCTATGAGGTACGTGATACTTATACCTCCTGCCTTCAAGATTACCTTTTACCTGTGTGTCACCTAAAAAGAGGTGCTACATGACACTGAAGTGCCAGTAGATTGAGGTAAGCCTGGAGGATGAGACGTGGAGGACAAGGATAGAAGGGGTTTCTGAATGTGCTTTCTTTGGCTCAGCCAGCTTGTTCGATCAAAGCCTTTTCTCTAGTACTTTTGAGTGCAGATTAATGTGTACAATATGAAGGTAATTTGCAAAATGACTCTACAAAAAGCTTACCCTGCAGTAAAACTGCCTTTCAGATGACTCACTAGCCTATATACTCTTCTCCCCCAACACAAATAGCATGCCATAGTTCAGTTCACACCCCCTTAAGCATTGCCTTAGTACTGGCACATCCTTAATTTTGAGTTTGTTATCAAGGGCCTCTTATTTGATGTGTTCTGATGATTTCAGAACACTTTGCAAAGTGGAAGACTTGCAGGCTGTGATGCTGAGCCCAGGAAAATTATGACTTGCCAGAGACTACGGGTCAGTAACAGAGCTGGAATTAGCTGCTGTTAAATGCTAGGTCATAGGGTCTTTTCTTGCATTCTACAAGTGCAGGTTATTTAGTGGGAAGCTTTCTTCAGGTGTTACACTATAGAAACCCCTCTGTTATTGTAGGCAGTGTCTCTTTCTTCCCTAGTTTTTGTTTGTTTGCATTCATCATTTATTTCAAAGTGTGTCTGAGAGTGTATAGATTCTTCATGTGTTCACCAGTGTTCTCTTGGGAAGGCTGTGGGTAGACTACATGTAGATAGCACTGCAAGACTAGCAGACTGAGGTCCTTACATGTCACAACTCTTGTGTTTGACTACAAGCACAAATTAAATATAATAGACACATTACATGAAGTTATCCCTAGGCTGGATGTTATCTTTTGCAGATGTAAATCTTACTTTGTAAATACATTTGAGGTCTTAGGTGAATCAGTGGTGTCTTAAGAGGACTTACTAGCAGGTTATTTTGCTGTGGCAGTCAAAACAGTGAAATCATGAAGAACACCCCATAGCTTTCAGCCTAAACTCTTTTGATGTTACCAATTACAGAAAATCTGAGAGTGGGGGAACCAATATTGTTCTGCCTTACCTAGTTTCCTGTTAACCTTTAAGCTTCAGCCACAGAGCTGCTTTTCAAAATTAAAATGAAAGTTTCCTCTCTGTTACTACAAAGAAAAAAAGAAAAAACTTAAAAAGCAATATTGCTTTGTTAGAGCAGCATTTTAAACTTTCTTATGCTTCTACTCAATTTGCATTATTTGATATCTACTTTTAGACTTAAATCACATGTAAAAGGACACATAAATCAGAGGTGCACTCTTGTATTGATTCCTGAAAACAGTGAGCTTAATCCTTTGTAGATTTACGTTGTCTTCAGCCTTTTTGATTGCTGTGGAAATAATAAACTTACACATGGGGCAGCGTAGGGAACATTTTATGCATGCTTTCTTGCCTTTTCTCATCTATTTTCACACAACCATGCATTTGAGTTTAGCGTCATTTCACATACTAAATTCCAACATAAAGCTATGAAGACTGTGTTGAGTAGTAATCTGTTTCTGAAAAGCATACACCAGCAAATTTGTTCGCTCCACTCCTTGCAGAAACTGATTTTTTTTTCTGTGAACAAAACATTAAGATTGATAGCTTTCTCATTTAAGTTTTCCACCTCATCATGAACCAGGTGAGCACGTTCTGGCTCCTGCTGGAGATTGTAGTAAGAGAGTGATAAGAAGGAAGCCCACATGCTCATCACAGCTCATGAAGAGTGGCCAGGTACAGATAGAAGTTTTTGGTTGGCTTCTTCTTCAAGTGAGGGTTCAAAGGACTTTCTCATCAAGTAGTTTGTTGATACCATCACAAATCTTTTTGAGGTAAGGCCGACAATCCCCATCAAGGCTGTACAGGGCAGTCAGAAATTCCACATCTGCAAAATGGTTGAAGACGTGGTTGATACGCCCGTGGGATCTTGGTGTCAGGTGCCGATCTACTAGTTCATGCACAAGGTCTTTGCATTCATTCAGAAGTTCTGCAAGAACATTTCTGTCAAAGGTGTATTCTACCTCATAGAAACTGACGATTGTCATGGCAGTTTGGTTCAGCTTCTTCCTGAACTTGTCTACAATTTCCATCTCATCTTGGTTGAACTGATTATTTCGATAGAGGATCCCAATTTTTATTGCCACTTTAATCAGGTCCTTCATAATTTTATGAGCTTCTTTTTTGTTTCTCGTGTGCTCCTTTGTCACTTTGTATAGCTCATCAAAGATTTCACTGCTGGTGTCATCAATCAGCATGTTAGCCATGGTTTTGGTTGCCATTTTACTGAGAAGCTTTTTCTGGGCTTGCAGTGCCAGGTTCTTGGAACTGAAATAATCAGGACCTGTTTCAGGGTAGCAGAAAAGAGGGAAAATGTTAATTTTACTTCGTGGGTAATTTTCACAATCACTTATGAGAGGTAGTACAGGTACTTTTTGCTGCACTGAGGCCTAGGATCGATTCATATAGTCAGTATTGCAGTAATGGGAATATTTCCAACACTGCTATTTCCAGGTGTCCTCAGGGTCTCAGGGATCAGCATTTCAGGCCTTTTCCTTGGGGTCAGTAAGATTCTGTTGTTTACAAGTAGCAGACTCTTCTGAAGGGAAAAATCAATGACAGTTCCTAGCTAGTCTCTTAATTTTTAAATTTAAAATGAAAATTTTCTTGGGAGCTAGAAGTGTGCTCTGAAAGATAGATAAGCTGTGAGATGAGCGAGTTGAAATACAAGACAGAATTATACTTTTGGTCATTAGGAGTCACTGTTGTTCCACAGTAAGACTAAGCAGCAGCATATAAGGGCTGACAGCAAATCCACAAATCTCTAATAACTATACCTATATTTTTGAGGGTTTTTTGGTTTTTTTATCAACTTGTAAAATTCTAGAGTCTGAATTTTGTGGCTCATTTATGCTCTAGTGTAGGTGATCCCTGCCCAAAGCAATTACCTGAACTACTTGCTGTGCATTCATCAAATAAACATGAGTATCTTGGTGATTTTTTCACCCATGTAAGCTTCACTCAGCAGCGTACATAAGCATGCAGTTAATTTTTCAGCATGTGGCTGCTCCTGGACCTTACCCAATGAAGTCCTGCAGTTATTACTTTGGATTAGTTTTGACCTTTCTCTGTCCTTTGCGTTAACATTAACAAGTGTTTTTAACCGACTCTGTGTAGACAAACTGAGAGAAACAGATTTCACATGAAGTAATTATCCAGGCAGGTACTGCAGGGGGGAAGTGCCTGTCGGCTCCAGGAGCGCGGTATCGTTCCAGCCACGCAGGGAGGAGCAGTGCTTTAGCGTGCGACTCCCTCGCCACGCTCCCCTCGCGCCGTGTCCCGCTCCTTGCTCCGGCTGCAGGGCCGTTCGGGCACAGCGGGGCGGGCGGGGAGGCCTTCCGAGGCAGCCGGAGAGCCGGGTCTGCGCTGCGGGAGAGCAGAACGTGCTGCCGGGAGTGGGGAAGGAGGCCGCGCCGCCCCAGCCGCGTCCCCGGCTGYGGGGAATCGAGGCACCCCCAGGCTTCCCAGTGCTGACTTGATCTGGGAGCATGGGTAGGACTTAGGTGGGTCGAGTGAGCTCATGAGCCCCCTTCCAGCCTTTAGCACACGAATGCTTATCCACTATTCCCGCTGCAATTCCGATGTTAGCTGTGATTTGTGAGTGTCTGGGGTAGAGCCCCGAGGCCCATCCGTGGCCTCGCTCACCCTGCAGTGCTTTAACCACRGGCTCTGCTCTCACTGGGCCTTTCTGTTGTCTCATGAGGCAAAAGTGACACTGGGTGCCAGGGCTCTCTTCACATAAATCACACTGTGAAGTGAAAGTCTTTGGGTTAAATGGGATTTTTCAAGTTACTGCAAATACCACATGAAAGTGGTCACCTTTACTTGTGTGCTGCCACTTGTGCTGCTGAGCAAAATGAAACTCTCAATTTTAACTGAACCACCACCTGGAAAAAAATAGTTCAATGTGTTTAAAAGAATTATCTGTCATTTAGAAGGAAAATTGTGGGCCTGATCTGCTGACTAAAGGAAATAGAAAAACTATGATTTAATCTAGAAATGACAAAATCAGGAAGAAAGAATTCTTTCACTTTGCAGTGCATGGGGATGTAAGTAGTATCCATGACAAATAAGAATGTGTATTGACACAGTGAACTGGAGGAYTCATATTAGTGTCTGTTTCTGTAGTGTGTGCAGATGCTGTGGATGCAGTTGTTTGGTTTCTGAGCAAAAACTAAAAATAAATGCAGCATAGGTTAAGAATACTAACACTCCGGATCATTTAGTTTCTGCCTTCCATAGGTGACAGTCCAAATGGCTCCCCCCATGCTTAGTTGTGTAGAACACGGGGGCTTTACCAGAACCATTGTGGGTCCGTGGCTTGAAGCAGAGGCAGAAGTAGCAGCCTGCAGAGACGGGTACCGAGTGAGGTGCCCCGTCSCACGCTGCCCGCAGTGACACTGTGCGGGCCAGGGAAGAGCCAGMAGCCACCGGCAGACTCCAACACACGCACGTGTGGTTGCCTTCCCCTGCATCTGGTTTCCAAAACACAGGATTTGGTGTAAAACTTCTAATAAACTTACCAAAAGTAGGTATACAAAGAAGTGGGTGTACAAAGTGGATGCAAAGTGGCAGGATTATGTTTCTGTCTCTCTACTGGATTCAGAGTCCTGGTTCTCAGGTACAAAATGGAACATAGTGCTAGCTTCAAATGGAGCTTTCCTCCGCAGGGATTATGCTTCCAGGCGTGGTACCTTGATCCCATGACAACATAGCTTTTTGTGAAACGCCCTAGCTATAAAATGGTCAATACAGCCACAGACAATCAAGTTAACCGAATGGGTGACAGAGCCCTGGAACAGGTTWCCAAGAGAGTACCTTCTCTAGTGATCTTCCAAACCTGCCTGGATGCCACCCTGTGCCACATGCTCTAACTGACTCCGCGTGTTCCAGGGGGTTGGACTAGATGATTTCTAGAGGTCCCTTCCAACCTCAGCCGTTCTGTGAATGTTAAAGATGGAACATTTTCCACAGGTGCTTTATATTTCAAACAGATGCTGCAGTCTGCTGCAAGTCTCCCCAGCCCAGGAGGARGAAGCTGAGCGGATCGAGAAGGATGGTGGCTGGTGCATCACATCTGAACTAGCAGGCGGCCACCAAGGCTGGTGCTCCGTACAGGGCAGCCTGCRACCTCCGCCTGCCCAGTGCCTGCTTGGGCTGTTGGACACCATGCACGGGATGAGGAGGTGGGTAATGGCCATCGGTCCCGGCAGGGCCTGGGTGGCGGGGCGGGGGCTGTCTGCACCAGGCTGTGCTCAGCTCTCCTTTGATTCCGGGCACGTGCAGCTTCGGAGCAGTGTAACCTGGAAGAAGGGAGAGACTGGAGTGTTTGGATCCTGACCCTGAAATCACACGGTGCTTAGGAACCAAGGTGGTAACTTGCTTTTCAAAGGTTGCAAGCAGACATATGACTAAATTCAGGCTTTCATGAGGACTGCAGGTTTACTGTAGAAGCCTTTTCATGCTGCCATACAATGCTCTTACACAAAATATAGCTTCTTTGCCTCCTACRTATTGCAAATCTATTTTCTGCTTTCTTTCACATAACAAATCAGGAACAACATTATAGATGCTATTAGCTTTCAGGAACATTAAAAATAAAGCCTTGCGCATAGTGCTTTGCTAGGTAACGATTAGCTTCCATTAGGATTTCTGGCATCTTAGTTTTTCCTAAAGTAGGGTCTGTTTCTGTCTTCCTGTTTTCTCTCTTGCTTTTTAAATCCCCTCATGACTTGTTATCATAAAAGTTACTCAGAAAGTCAYGTGATCTTCCATCCTACAGAAGTGCAGTTCTTCAGAGCTGCGTTCCTGCAGTTGCCATATTGGAAACCTGAAGGGATCCCTGGCCGGCTACGGGTGAGGTGACCTGCGTCTTGGCAAAATGTCATGACATGTCCATGAGAATGCCTACGGCCACTATCTCATAAGGCTTTTACAAGAGTTTAATGAGTGCTGTATATCTAAGTGGTCAATCAAAGCTGCTTCTCTGGTTAATGCTCTGCAGGGCCCCGCACTTACCTTTCTCTTCTAAATAGTTTATAAGCATAAATAACCTTACAGGAAAACAAGAGCAGGAAGTTTTATTAGGCTGTTAGGTAAAACCAAAAATGTAGAAGGATAAAGACATGGTAGCACAAATTTAGAAAGGAGAATCTATGTAAAAACACGAGCACCAGCACCAACAAATTATTTTGCTTAATTTGCACCAGAGATACAATGTTAAGAGTTACTGAGCTACAAATTAATTAGTTTCATTTATCCTTTACATGTCATTTATTTGCTGTAGGAATGGTTAGAAAAGTGGATGGCAGGACTCAGGATTTCAAAATAGCTCTAAAATATATATAGGAAAAAAGAAGTGCATTAAAAGCAGTTCTGCTGTTGYATTTTAGCACTGTGTAAGCAGAGAGCTAGCTGTAAATGTGTGCATTACTCTTGGACAGCTACAGGATCATTGCAGGAGAAACATTCAGTATTTCCAGTAACTTTAAGCCAAGAATAAATGTCCAATAAACCAGATGGAATATATCAGTTTTCAGGGAGGGCCRAATTAAACATGTAAGCACACAAGGCCCAGCACTCAAATTCCTAACGCTTCCAAATTGTGACTATGAACATAAAAGGGTTGCTCATTTTCGTAATGGATCAGGAGGTACAGACTGGTAATTACATGATCCTAGGAGAACATACTGGTAACTGAAGCCTGAAATCAAAATTTGGATACGTTGAAAATGGCAGCAGCAGCAGTGCAAAGAGGAAACATGACTGAATGGAAAGGAAAAAAGATCTTTTTCCTTTCAATATTTTTTATAAGCAGCAATTACTTTGCAAAAAGCAGTCTCTGGCACCTAGTGACTGGAGGTTACTAACARTAATTTTACTTCAGCAGCTGGATTGTATTTGGGCCTTTATGTACATTGCCCCTATGTTCTAGCATGTCTTTCAGTCCCTGGTAGAGATGGTCGTGGGCGAGGAGGAAGCGAACAGGAGTAAAGCAGAGCCACCAGCTGGATTGCTGTCCCTGCCCCAGGAATGCCCCCGCAGACTGGATCCAGGGGACAGGAGCRCAGCTGCTGCTCCAGGTCTGCTGGAGTTGCCAAGAAAGAGGCTGGCTGAGCTCCTGCTTCAWTTGGGTAGGATTTCTTGGCCTTCAAAATGTTAGTGATTTTTCAATATATGCGATGTAGTAAATTATAGGTTTTAATTAATGAAGAGTTTAATTTCAGTCTCTGGAAAGAGTTTGTGTTTAAGCTGCTTTGCCTTTCCCACAATTACGAGATTTCTTACAACTATTTCCTAACAAAGACGCTTGGCACTTAAAAATAAGATAATATGTTGATTATGTAACAAAAATTTTGTTATGTTATAATTACATTGCATCACATCATAGTATTATCTGTAAGGATAATACCTCTACAGGAAAGCTTGCTTGTTATAATATCTGTTATAATATCTGGCCATGCAACTTTCACAGGAGAGCAATAAGGTTTAATATGTGCAAAGCAAATGTTTACTGCTTAGACAGGACATGGTCTGTGTGGGAACATCCGGCACTAACGAACAGTAAATGTATCATCTTGTTAAGGAAAAAAAATCTCATAGACTCCTTTAAAARGACGCAGCCATTATATTCTTCCACACAAAAGTAACAATTATCTAGAAGAAAAGATATTTTCTTGCCAAAGTATTATTTGCCACTGATAAAACTTGTAGCTTCAAGATCTTGTAGCTATCCTGTTTTTATCMAGCCACAATCATTGTAGCAACTTCTCTTGCTAGATAAGAATTTGTAGAATGTGCTTTTGGAGCTACTTTATCATCACTTTCCAAACTGGGAGATGCAGTTTTGGGCAAAAACTTGAACAAGATCACAAGGACTGAATAACAGAAAGTAGAGCCTATATTWTCTAAGCACCTATGATATAGCTACACATCTGGGAACCCATCTGCGAGAGTGATTTCACTTAAAACTGTACAGTTTTATGGTACTATAGTAAAGTTTAAAAGCCTAATTTGTTTTCCCTGTACGATGTTATTCTTGCTCAAGGAWTTTATTAAGAACTTAATAAAATCCACAGTTGGAAGAGATAGAATTTGCCTATATCTGTGCTTTGAGCATTCATTTGCTCTTTGCAAGGCTCAGGCTCTGCATCCTCCTGATGTAGGTGAGGGATGAGATGCCAGGGAGCAGCTACGCTCTCTTTCTGACAGCTCTGGTTTGAAGAGCAGAGTACTCGGGTCTGGAGGGAATTACCTCAAATAAACAAATGAGTTAAACAGATTCTTGAGCGGGGTACATAAAATCTCTTCATTCATCTCCTGGCAGTGTGAGGGAAAGACAAGGGCTAGTGGAGGGATGTGGGCTCTGTGCTTGTTAACTGCAACAGCGCTAGCTGACAGGGTCAATGGGAGCTGCACCTGTACCTTAAGTGCTTCTTCCCTCTTCAACAAGAGGAAATGGATCCCAATGGGAATTTTAATAATGGGGCTTCGGAAAAGCGAGGTCTAGCAATATTACACAAGGCCTCTGTGCAGTGTGTTTGCTTTAAAAAAATTCAGTGCAGCCAATAAACGGGCTTYTTAAAATTATTTTTTCATTTCTCATTCTTGCATTAAGAGAATTCTGAGGATTTATTTTTATGACTTCCAAGCTATTTCTTGTTGCAGTGCCTTGTTCTCTCTCTAGAGATATACTTTCTTGCCTTTTACACAGTGTTATTTTATTTTTGACTCTGATATATCAAAGAACAGTATGAAAAATAACCACTTTTACACACTAAGGACATATAAAATTCCCTAAGAAAGCAGGCTTGTCTGAAGAGCCTGTGAAACTGTGAGCTGGAATGGCTCTGTTCCTTAATATGAGGCCAAAAGTAAAACCTAAAAGCTATTTCTCCTAAACAAGGTCAAGGTGATTGAAACCTTCCGAAGAGCATGGGCCGCATCTGCAGAAGGCGCAGGCTGCTGCTGAGCAAGCTGCTCCCCAGCTGCAGCAGAGTGAGCGAGGACAGGTTGAGCAGCCCAGAGGAGCAGCCGCGGAGAGCGGAGCTGGTATCTCTGCAGAGCACACCGTTCCCTTCACCCCTCCGTTGCGTTCCTCAGGTACACCCGAAATAGCCTGCTTTGTCCCATATAGGGACAGGGAAGCAACACCCTTATTCACTTGTAAAGCTTGTGTGTGTGTGTTTAATGCTGCTTGTTTAATACTACTTGGAGTCCAGTGCCTTAGCACTTAGTCACGCTCTCACTTCTGATCTGTGATTGACTGCAGAACAGAGAGAATATCAGCTGTTCTAACCTACCTTTTAAACTGTTTTGCTTCATTTACCATAATTGGTAATAGGATATCAGTCTAGCTCAGACTTACAAACATGCCAGTGAGAATTTCTTTGCCTTTTGAAGCTGAAAGTTTTATTTTGCTTAGTTCTGATTAGCTGATATTTTTTGCTGTAGCTTTGCAGCAAAGGTGCCGTGTCAGAGCCGAATATTCCTTGTGCAAGTCCATAAAAGACCTGAGAGCATCCTCCCTTTTTGAGTAAGGACTGCTGATAATATCAGCATCTGAATGGTGCCATGTCTGGTTGCTTTTAACTCATTTTAAGAGCCTTTCCCCCCACCACCTCCCCCCCAGGCTTGAAGTTTAAAGATTCCTTTAGCAACTTCTTATAGACAATCCTACTATGGTCTTGTTGAAACAAAACTCTTGCTATTTAATTATAAAACAATCCATCTATAGTGAGTTAAGTCAGTGCTATAGCTACAAATGTATCCGTGGTGTCAAAATAATAATAATAAAAGTAATCAAATKAGTCTATCTGAGAAGCATATGAGTAAACTCCATTTACTTGGAGATACTGGAAAAAGGGACATGACACTAGGAGTAGTGCAGGGGATTTTTTTCCTTCTTGAACACAGAACAGTATACGTGTCCTGAGAGAGCTACCCATGAGCAAACACTGCTACTTTGCATAAATATAAAATCTAACCTGAACTTGTCAGCATTGGCAGTCTGGGGTTAAACCGCTGCCTGGTTTTCAGACTGAAAAGGCTAGAAAAGCGGTTCTTAAYGATGGCAAAGCTGGAACTGAAAAGGCAAAAGAGGGAATATAYAAAAAGAAAAGGAGAAGCTGCTTGTGCCTGTTTACTGCTGCTCCCAAAGGAGGACAACAAAACTAGCAGATTCTCCATTTACTTRTTGTTTAAAACAATGCTGTACTGTTTGCCTGGTTATTACTGCATTGGATTTTTATGGTTTCAGAATGTTTGGCTGCGTAGAGCCCTTTACATGTTTGTTTTTTATTGCCTCTGGAGAAGGATTAGCTACTGGGGAGATGGCCAACATAGATTCAAAATGGAAAACTCTGACCAAAGGAAAAATGAACTATAGTCGATGCAGCTGGGATTCATCACCCGCCCCATCCCTTCTAACTCTTTGTGCATCTACATGGAGATTCATCAGGAGGAAGGCAGCACATGTTGCCTTGTGCCTCAGATGTGATCTATAACCCTGATTTTCTTTAAGATGTAGCCTGGTTAGGAGTTTAATATTTCCTGTGGGTGTTCTGCTCTGCATTGCTCACCTGCAGCTTTAGATCATGCAGCCCATCAGGATGTGCAAAACACAGAGAATGGAATATGTGGTGGCTTCCATCCCTGTGAAGAAGGCTGCATGCTGATATGGATCTGTCCCACAGGAATTAGACCACCTGCTCTATTCCCCAGAATTGTTTTCTGAAACCCTATCATAAAGAACAACCACTGTTTATATAGCACTTGTTTATACAGCATGTTGGAAAAGTACTGAAAGTGTTTGGTTTCCTGTCATCGCATCTTGAATTTTGGTAAATCCTTCTCTTCTAGAGATCTAATCTTGCATTTCTTAGCCCCACTAAAGCTCTACTGAATGCAGTATTCTTATTGCTGAACAACCTGACAAAGTTTACTTCTTATTCAGCTCTCCCCAATCCAGAATGAATAAAAGTGCATTAGCTCTGCACAGTCTTACGTTTCCCAGGCCACAAGTGAGGAAAAATTTTTCACTGGTTCCTTTCTYGAAGAGCAAGTTGTCACTAGCCTGTTGTGCACAGCTAGGTGCAGGCAGTCCACCAGAGAAGACCTTCAAGGAAGGAAGGGTCAGACTGCTTGGATCCCCTTTCTGAAGATAGGTCTGATTCGCTATATCAGGAGAGTCTAACAATCATGTGATGGGCTTCTCTGGGCAAAAAAGACTACTCTGCTCATGCATTTTGCAGGTTTCAGCTTTTCCTGAAACCATATCTGCTTGTAGTTTCGCTTCTGTATTCCTGCAGCCAGCATGGCATAGCCCAGGCACTTGCAAACTGAACTGTACGAACAACGAGCAGAGAGAGCTCGCTGCCGCACGGAGCCTTCGGGGAAATGCTGCATTTGTAGCCTTTTAAATGGTGACTGGAGTCTTAACAAGGAGCAATCATTTACTATATACCTGTCATTCATTACTCTTAATTCATAKAGCAAACTAATCTCAAGAATGTCCTATGAGTTTGCACAAAACCTGGAAGACAATGAGCCAGTTTTTATACTTCAGATATAAATATCAGRTCATATATTGCTATAGCAGGAATAGACTGTTAAGACTAACACATGAATATACCCTCCAAGAAAGTAATCCAGTTGAGTGATATTGTAAAATAGAACTACATTGTATAACTTTTGCTAACAATCATTGCTCATTTAATCAAACTTCCTAAGGCGCTTTAGACAGAAGGTAAGAAAGCCTGCAGTTGTGCCCACAGTGATGTAGCACAGCCCGATATATTTAACGTGAGAGGTCAATGTCCTTATTCAGGTTTGGAACTGAAGGTCTTTTTTTTTATTCCTTTTGTCTCATTTTAATTACTATTAATTTGAGCTGCTAATTTGGTGCCATTGAGCCTTAYGCTACATTGTAGTTGAAGCTTTACTAAATGCAAAGCATTTAGTAGAACTTTAATTCAGCTGACCTGTCCTCCAGGGACTTATTTTTGTCCCCCAACTCCAAGGCCAGCGTGCCTTTTTTCCCACTTTTTGGCGAGCCTGTTCAAAGAGCTCCCGTTGCAGGGATGGGTTTGTGTTCCTGTGGGCCGCAGGTGCTGCAGAGGGCCCCGCGGAGCTGCCGCCGCTCGGGCCTGCCCTTGCTGCTGCTCCGATGTCCTTGCGTGCGTTTCTTCTTCATGTTGCCTGCAGGAATGGGGCTGCCAGCACAGCCAGCTGCCTGCCTCACCTTTCTTCAAGCTCTAAGCCTGAAGATAATTTACAATTAACTGTTTTTCAGGGTCCTATCCCCAAATATTAGATCCTGTTGTGTTTACATGAAGTACACAGGTAAAAAGCTTTTACCCTTCCAGCATGCTTAACAGCCTGCCCTCCTGAGTGAAATGTGCTCACAGTAAAACCACATTTTCTTCTGAAAATGGACACCCCTGTGAGCCTCTCAGACTAACGTCCCCCTACATGAACTCTCATTAAGTGCATTCCCGTGGTGCTGGCTTAGTGTCACATCAGGAAACACTGATTTCACTTTAATATACATAGAGACCACTAGTGAGAAGATTTTATCACAGAAATAAAATTAAAGAATGCCAGAAACCTCCCTTGCAAGGGAGCAAATGCTCCCTATAAAWCAGAGTAGCACTTCAGATCTTGTGAGATTTTGACAAGTGGAGACTGAGTAAAAAAAGATAATGTCAGCTGTCGTTGCCTGAGTTTTGGTCCCATGCTCATGCATGGAATAGGCTCATCCATATCCTCTAATTTATGCGTCCCGTAAGTCAGATATGGGACACAAATCACTTTTTAGTCACAGTCTAAAGATGTGTCCAAATAACTGAAAACATTAACACTWGAAACATAAATACAYAAATGTGGTACTCCAGCAGAATTTATTCAGGCAGCATTTTATTTCTTAATCTACACATCTGTAATAATTGTACTGTTTTGTATTACTGACTAAATGGAAGTTGGTAATCTCATGAAGATTGCAAGAGGTATGGTCTAGGAATTTCTTGGGATGCTTGAGAATTCTGCAGCTACATTCTTTATTCCAGAATAAGCAACAGAACCCAACCATAGAAACAATACGGCATGTTTAAACTTGGAAAAAAAAAAAAAAATGCATCTGAACATACCTGCACCATACTCAGGCTTGGCTATGACTTCTTTTAGCATTATATATTTATATATTTTTCATATTTCAAGCTTACCTCTAAAGAATCCTTTTTCAAAAGCATGCATTAGCTAGTATCTACATATTGATAGAAGAATCAATGAAGTTAWATGCATTCAGAGGCAATTCTCTGTTGTGTTCTCTGTTTCTAAAAATAACAAAACTTAGAAAAAGGTTGTAAGGATGATGTAAGAAAAAGTTTTCTGGATATTTGCTCAGATAAATTATGGAGAATAAATGTTAAAACAAAATGTTTGCTCTTATTTATGACGAACCTTTTCACATTGTAGAATAGCCTTTGACAAGCACCTGTAGGTCCTAAAGTTACATATGATTAGGATGTGATATGGCCTCCTTTTGGATAGATTGGAATGTCTTTTGCTATATTCAGTGTTTCATAAAAAATATTGTTTAGTGGTGTAAGTAACAGTAACAAAAACTGGTCGTATAAGATTAAGACATTGTAGATGATAACAAGACTACTCTTCTAGAGACACCCCTGTTTTCTATTATATGCTCAAACTTGACCCCAGCAGTTTCCCAACAAAGACCGACCTTACATCCGGCAGATGCTCTTCCCCAAGTTCTTTAGAGAGAAGTTGCTATTTAAAGGGGAGATATTTCAGTTAGATCTTTTGAGTTTCGGTCTGCCATGTCGCTTGGACTCCCTAGTCTCCGTACAAGCTATTTGGTGTTACAGCATACATTGCACAGGGGCTACTGCTTGAATTAACGTCCTGAACTCAGAATATGTGTCTGTATCTTGTTCAGGYTCTGATCCTCCAGCCTAGGGATGGGATTAGCAAATGAAGGACTATCTTCTGACTTCTCTTTTTTTTTATGCTTATTTTTCATTATGACAACTTCTCTAACAAAGGATGTGTTTGTGTTTGTTCTTGTCKCCTTCCTCCTTTGTATGTTCGTAGAATAATAACATAATTTGTCTGGAATACAGGAATGTAAATTACTTATGTAATTGTATTGATTGCATCAGTAGTGGTATTATCCTTGCTTCAGGTTTAAAAATGAAGGGACAAAAAGTACAGTACACTGCAGCAGCAAGTGAAAAAGGTGAAAAAGCAGCCTCAGATACAGGAATGGAGAAGTGTGCAAAGAGTGACAGAAGAAGAAAAAAAGTTGTTTTGAAATATTATAAGCTAATTCAACCAAGCTCATATGATTTACAAGACTTCTAGAACTCTTAGTTCTGTGTTACTTCTTAGCTATCWTTCTTAGCACATATGCTAGTTAATGTGTTTTGGTTAGATATGGGCAACTATAATCACATTCTGTTCTTCAAGTCCTAGTTGTGTAATTTTTTTTTCTTCTTTCTTTGTTATACAAGAAAAACAGACTTTCCTTTGCCAAAGACAGTATTAGAACTCTGACTGCCTCTAATRTGGTCCAAATGATAAGGATTTGTTACTATGAAACTCACTATTCTGCTGGTAGTGAAATTTGATTTTACTCCTTTTCCGGGATAATTGCAGGACCATCCAGATGCTACTCATTTGACTTAGAGGACCTCCAACATAGCTCTGCATCAGGGAGAAAAGATTAGAGGGATGACAGGGTCCCATGCAGCACGCGCTTGCTCTCTCTGTTAACTGACACTTGGTGTTGCGTTAATGGAGGCATCTCCTGGTTTGTTCATATCCCTTCTGAAACATACCTGGTTTATTTCCTTTGGCTGCAAAGATGCAAACGAAATTCCCAAGTTTTCTGAAAAATCATGTTCTTCCTGATCTCCTGTTTAACAGTAACCATTCTGCAGGCACTTGTGCGCTCCCCTGCTCCACCTTTATGTGTGTGCTGCTCAGTGAGCACCCGGCCGCGGTGCTCAGCCCTGGGATATGCACATCAGAACATCCAAGACGCTCCCCCTGGGCCTCCTCTCGGCACAGGGATGAGCTGTGCTTTCACTGCAGAGGCCAAGGACAACTCACGTGGCCTGAGGTTGCTTTGGGTAATGTTTGCTTAGCAGATAAATAGAGGGTATGGTTCAGAATGGGCTTCACTCCCCTTTCACAGTTACCTTTTTCTTTCTTGTAATATATTTAGTAATTTACAACAAAACTGATTTTTAATTATAACAATTTCCACAGTGTCTGTTATCACTGATTGCTGCCTTTTTCTGTATTGTTGGAGTTACAGGTTACGATGCCCAACATTGACTTAATGTTTCATACTTAATGTTTACTTGGGGAGGGGAAAATACTTAGCAAAATTCTGTGGTAACAAATGTCTGCATGGAACCTTTAAAACATTCAGTGGAAAAGGTTTCCTTTGATTCTTGCAGAATTTGCAACGTTATGTTGYGGYACAGTGTTAATGAATGAGTTCCTCAGAGTAAWACTGTTTTGTTTTGCTTCCTCCAACTGAGCTGTACAGAAATGAACTGAATGATCTAAGTGGACAGCAGRGCAAACCAAAGAGTAATGCTTATGAAGTCCTAGCTGACTGCAAGAGTTCAGTAACACCAGCAAAGTCACCTTTATGTAAAGATATAAAATCTTTATCCTTTGAACACACACAGTGATGAACCCATTCTGCTCTGTTACTCCTGACCAAACTCACACAAGTAGGAAGGGTGAATAAACAGCCGTTTATTTTTCCATGCCCACAGAACAGCCCTCAAAACCCTTTTCAGTAGTACCCTGATCAGAATGGCTAGAGGCTCAGGAGACTCTCAGTTCCAGTTTTGGCACCTTGCTGATCTTCTGCACTATTTGCTTTCTTTTTTAAGCTGAAAGCAAGTTGAAACCAATCAMAACATGCTTCTTCAGGAGACACAGATTTTGCAGTTAAGCTCTGCTAACCTTTTTACTGTTAATAGTTTTGCCATATTGTAAGATACTTTTTGAGTAAAATGAGCAGATTTTAATGTGAAGCTAAACAAAAATATCCTGATTTTTTCTCCCTTGTATCTGTCCAAACATGTCCTAAGTTTTTGCCAGCACCAAGGTAATCCTGTCAATGCAGCCTTAAGTTTAAGAGTCAGATTGAATCATATCCCAAAAATGAGTCAGAGCACTGCAGTTTGCACTGAGCAACCGTCGGAAAATATAACCCTGGAATCAAAATGAATTTCTGGTCTTTCCTGTCTCTCCTGTCTCAAGGTTTGGACCCAGCCTCTGAAACCAGAGCTTATTGCACTTGGGATGTGAGGACAGATCCTGTRCTATAAACTGTAAACTTCCATCCACACTGACAAAGCGATACAGTACCATGACAAGGGAGAGAATACCCCCTCATCAGATGTTTTTTAATAGGTTGACTGAAGAACAATAATTACCCTGGGCCTAAAGAGACAACTGGAGGTATATTATGGTTGCATCTCTTTACTCAACTGAGGAGAGCGAATTCATGATTTACCTTAGCTTTAATATAAGCTGGAAATGTTCTTATTAACTCAATTCTTATGGAAAATACTAACTGATAAAATTTTGGAAATGTATGTATTTTTGATCAAATTCCGTAGGATTTTCTGTCAAACCACAGGTTCTACTTTTGTCTGTGGTTTGCAGCAGCTTTGCAGCATGATGAGATGTTCTTGTTGTGCAGTAGAGAATCCAGGTCTCTCTGCTCCTGTTCAGACTATTACAGCCAATATTGAGCTTCGACCTTGGTGCTTGTCTGGTAGACCTTAGTGTCCTTTGTGTGTGTGTGTGAAAGCAGGAAGCTATATATATTTAAACATTTCCTTGAGATATTTTATTTTTATTTTTTAATATATTCTTAAGCAGAATGCARCAACATTAGATTGTGTTAGTCTTTCAACATTGTAAAGCCTTTACTTTTTAACTAGGCCTGGTATTGCAAACGTTTGTGTAGATTTTCMTAATGATACTGTAATTTCAACCCTGTAACACCATAGGATATAGAAATAATTGCTTCAGAARTTGTCCAAAATATTTGTCATTTCATAGGATACCAAATGCAGTTATTGGGATATCCCATTTCTAAAATATACACTGGATCAATTATTGCTGTCATGAAATGTTCTAAATGTATGAAGCACTAAGAGAACATCTTCCTTTCTTACAAACTCAGCAGGATTAAATTACATACTTTGAAAGAACTGCTGCTTATTAAGAAATTATTTATGAGATGAATTATATCACTTCTAAATATATAAAGATTTGGGATGGCTTCCAACAATTACTAAAGAAGCCAGCCAAGCGATGCTTTGCAATTAGAGCAGACTGACAATTTTGTTAACTTCTCTGTGTCCTGGCTTCTTTCTGCTGTTTTTCTTCATTCAAGTGGATAATGTATTAACCTTTTACAACAGAAACCTCACACGTCTCCTCTTTGCTATCCTTTGATGTAGTGATGATCAATAGGARCCTCTGTGTAGGTGCTCCCTACATGAAAGATTACTTTCTTGTCCATATAGCTTCTGCTGGCAGTGCTTGAGTTCTTGCGTTTCTTTAGGACCAGTTGTTGTACAGAGCTACAAAGCTTGTATCTTCTAAGAGCTCATTTGTGTTTGTGTTGTGCCTTTTCTGATAATGACCATGTTCAGAAAACGTTACTTTTGTGCAGAAATGACTGACCTCCATGGTAACGCCTACACTGTTCAAGTTATTCAAGGCAACAAATATAACTCTATGACCTAAATTATTAGCAGGGGAATGGAGACAAATAATTAGAAACAAGAATGCTAAGCATAACAAAAAATCCATTAAACCACCCCTTTTCCCATTTGCATTGGATGAACTTCACAGGTTTACAGAGGGATTATACACCAGCTCTGCACTACAGCTGATGCGCTATACAGAACTTAAACCATCTCTCTGTATAGTAGAAGATGTCACATCTCTCTGCAGATATTTGGGCCATTTTCYTTAGTTACTTAGTCTTAGTTCTAGGCCTCTGCAGACCAATGTAGCCCATTAACTTTTTCCAAGGTCTCAGGGAAGATGATAACTAAATCTATTACCTATAAGCTTAATGTAGTTCTCAGTTGAAAAAGGTTTACTAACTAAAAAAATTCAAAAACTTGAAAATCACCGAAGTGGACCATTGCAACGGGCGTGTGTATTCTTTTATGGAARAGTTTTCCCATTCCTGGCTATCGTTGCTGCTGCTGCAGGGTTTCCATTGTTCCGTGCTAAAGGAGGACGCCTCCTCCAGCATATACAGGGCCTGCYCTTCTTGATGGGATCGCCTGTTTTAAGATGCCACTCAAAGAACTAACTGGAATTATTTCTGTTTCCCAGCACTTCAGAATAGATAACAAACCTATTTGGGCATCTGGGGTATTTACTAGCTCCATTAATTTTTCATCTAGTTACTGAGGATTCTTTACAGGACTTAAATAAAGGATTTAAAAGATTCTCCTCCATTAGTGCAGAAAATGAAAACAGATTGTGTTACTTGCAAGGGTGATTTAAAATGACAGAAATAATTCTTGTACATAAATAGTGCAACACAAGCTTATTGCACAGCTGCCAGTTGAAACAGCAGCCTGTTTTGTGCTATGCATTTCACTGATTCCTTTCTAGGGCGTTCCTTGTACATTAAAAAAACAATCTACAGTTGGTGAGTTTGAATTGCTGTTTTCTGGGAAGTGGTTATTCCAGTGCCTTTTTCCAAAAGCTCCTTTTGAAAGCTAAAATAGTGTAGCAGGAAGGCCTGCCAGAAAACTCTGCTGGGAGTGCAGGAATGCAGTCCTTGCCTACTGTCCGCAGGCCCTGCCTCTCTCCTCCTGTTCTGCTGGGACAATTCACATGCTCTAACAGGGGCTACCCCTTTTCTTGCTACCCGTATGAATTTTAGCCAGTGCAGTCATGAAGCTGTGGCCTTCAGTACTGGCCTGCAGGCAGAGAACAGCCTGACACAACTGCCTGCCTTCCTGCAGCCCTTCTGCTGCTGCTTACTGTGTCATATTGCTTCCTGTGACAACATACCAAGGAGTTAACAGTAGAACAATCTACTCTTTTTAATAAGGCTTCTATAAGTTGTTTTCAAAGGTGGTCTGTGAGGCTTCATCCAATTAGCCCTATCCAGACAGTGGATTCTGTGACTACTATAGCTGAGCTGCTCTAACTCATGTTTAAATCTGCTTACAGATTAATCACATAAAAGATATTTTAGGGCCATATCTCCTTATGCAGACTTTTGTGGAACATCCACCAGGCTTTTCAAAATTACACTCTTACAAGCCAGGAAGCTTCTGTAAAACTCTTACCTGCAAAGAGCAACTACGAATAGTCATTTATGCCCAGAATTGAATATTTTTCTTGATACTGTGTATATTTTGCTGTAATGGAACATACAGAGAATCCCTAYAAAACTCTTTAAAGTCACTCTGTGAGTCCTAAAGAATACATGGATCTTAGGTCCTTCCTGGAGAGTGTTTCAAGGATCTTTTGTASCCTTACATATTTCCCTGTCAGCACTGCTGCACAGTAGAGAAAGGAGGGGGAGGAAGAGAGAAAGAAAACCCTGCTCCCCTCRTCCCCGCTCTTGCTAAGTGCTTCATTCCATTAGGTGCTTGTGACAGCAAATGGACCTTCCTCTCTTAGACCAGGGCCGCACCTATTCCTGTCAGTCTTGCAGTTTAACCTTCTTCTGTCCCTTTGACAACAGCTGGCTGTGCAGCTCTCTTCCAAAATAGCACTTAGGAACTCCAAAAATTATCACAGTTCCTCTTTGGASTCTCATCTAACGTGGACTATTTCAAATAATTTAGTTACTATATATTTAAGAGCCCTTYGACATCCCAATCAGTAGTAAAATTAAATAATCATTGATTTCTTATGAGATGTATTGGTCTTTRCACCATTGTGGAGAGGCTTGAGAGGAAATCAGAGTAATAACTTTTGAATCTGTCTGAAAATAGCAACTAAAATATTCACATATATTAAAAAAGAATTTTAAAACATTTTCTGAATTTTTATAATTGGAAAGTTCTCAAAGCGTAATGAACACAAATATCTTTCCATTTTGGCTGCAGAGTATATTTTGATTAATAATCMAATACCACAGAGGATGTTGGTACTAATAAATAAGCACAAAATGAATGCTGTTAAGAAGAGTGTAGATCTAGCCAGTTATCAGTGTTAATACTTAGCACCTAGTAGCACTTARWGAACCTCTCTTCAGTGAGAGCAGAGCTATCCACTAGATTTGTGTTAGAAAGGTCCTCCTGTAATATCCTTATTTGGGAAAGAAAAATGAAAATAAACTGAAGCAAGTTTATTTTTGGTTTGTCCTTCCAAGCAGAAGTTATGATAATCCCTTTCTTCATGTCAAACTGTATAGAGCAGGATTTCATAGCTAATGTCATAGCTGGAAAAATATGTGTCTTCAMTAGGGAGAATTTTTGAAGTATTGGAAAGGTGATGCCCTTATTAAAATATTTCCAATAGGAGTGTTGTTTGGCTTCTCAACACCTACATAACATCTAGTTCCAACAGATTCAGCGCCGTATCTTGATCTTACTCCACAGTCGCTTCAGATAGTAAGAACCCTGTCTTTGGCAAGCGTTCATGCACAACACCTAACTTCCCTCATTTGATAATCTCCCAGGGAAGCAGCAGTCTGGCACTATTTATCACTCTTTTTTATAGATGCCATTAAAGACACCTAAAAATGCCAGCATGGGCGCTGCCGCAGGTAATCTGTCTGTCTGCAGCCCACAAGCAGCTCTTCACTTCACAGGATCCCATTCTCATTATGCAGGTACTTTCAGTGCTTTTCAGAGGATTACAGTAATAGACCTTGAAGTGTGATTCACTGAATATGTCTTCTTAATTTTTATCTTTAAAGGCTTTCACAGCAACAAGTTTCTGAGCTATTTAAAATTCCCTTGCTTAGTTAAAAAGTAGTATTACTGCTAGCACGGATTTGTTAGAAAGATAATGACAGATCTGTTTTGAGCTTCAAATAGCAGGCACTTAGGCTGGGAGCTTGTTCACTGTGCTTTCATCATGAGATAYCAAATTTTTGCTCGTGTTACAACTCCGTACAACAAAGACCTAATTAGAAAACTCCCTAGCAAATGACAAAGCCTGGATTTTTTTTTTTTTTTTTCTGCTTGAGACATAATGTTTAAATTCATTCAGGTAAATCAGAAATACAGAAGAGAAGGATAATCTGGTAGACTAATGTAACCTAAAGATTTTATTCCCAAATAATTTGTACCAAGTTCTCCTTTTTCTTATCTCCATATAAAAGTATACCTTCAGGTTTTCTAAAATGAAAAAAAATAGAGGAGCATCTCTTACTTCCCACATTCTTGTTACTCTCTGCTAAGTGGTAAATCTCTTCCTGCTGCCTGTTTTCCATTTCAGAGGACACATCCCAGTATTTCTTCAGTTTATCCAATCACATCATCTTGGTCATTTCACCCTTCAGATTTCACACTCAAGCTGARATTTCATTAATGGTTCCAGAAGGACAGATCTGGAGGAAGTTAATCATGGTATCTTGGTTCCACCCAGGTATTAAAAAATACTTATCCTGGGAAAACTGAACTTTGAAAARCTCCTTCTGTTGGAACATTTTGACTTCACATGAACCCTAGGTTCTTTAGTCAGGCTGTTTTGTGCATTTAGACATCAACTTTCGCTATTCCTTCTCACGATCGGAATGCAGCTTCACACATCCGCTAATTAAGTACAATTGAGAATGGAGTATTACTGTACAGCAATACTGCTGTTTCTTAGCAACCTCGAGGAGATGCTGGGGGATGTGAGAGAGACCAAATAACATCACTTTCGGATTGAGAATTTCCACCCAGACTCAACTGCTAGTGTGACAGCCATTTTACTTCAAATTTCTATTTGCCCACCTCAGTGCTACATCTGTTATGGGCTCTATCAGCACGGTTTTCACAGGCCAATAAGGCACTGGTGCATTTCATTTCCACAGAACTGATAACACCTGCTTTCTACTTCTGATTCCRAAAAACGTGTAAAATTTAGTTAGAAAAATATTTTCCTGCTTCCTTTGCAGATAATCATTTATGTCTAGCACTAACTCCTCGCTTTGTGGGAGCCTAACCAAAGTAAGTTACACATAATAAATTTTATTAATAGCATATTTCTTTCTTTACTTTAGTATGAATTAGAAGAAAAAAAAAAAAGCTCATAAAAGCTCATTTGGTAATTTTGTTTTCCCCCATAAGGCTAAGTAAGTATTTTGACTRCTTAAATTGCTTTACTATATCCTAGGGATACGTATGTCATATATTAAATAGTTTTAAATTGCAAAACAGAAAATGTTATCACTGATTTTCAAAAATAATAACAGAATTTTTAAAAGTCTAACACATGAAATGCCAATTAAAAAAACACCTTTAAAGTGTGCTGATTCTCTCTGTGCTACCACGTTATGTACTCCAAGTCTGTGTAATTGCTACTTGCACGCGACACTGGTCTGTGTTAGTACGAACCCTGCAGCTGTGTTTTTAGTCTGCGCATATTCTGACACACAGAATATGCAGCCACGGGAGCTCAGCAWAGGAATAGCTGGCACACTGATGTTCTTGGTGCAGGTCTCTCGGGTCGTGGAAGTCCATCACAGATGACCTGGGCCTTACAACTCCTACTAGGATGAACACCCTCATTTCTTCATCTGGAGGAGCATAACACCAGGGTTCAACACAGTAACAKGCCTGCAATTTGCCTTCCTTTCTAGGAGGGAGCCTAAACTAAGGGACACTGCTGATAACCCTGCTCTGACCTACAGCACAAGGTGCTTCTTGTCAGCAAACCAGCAGCTGTGCTGACYAGCTGCACCTGGTGCCTGTTGAAAGCCCAGAGGCCACGGTGGTGGTAACTGTATGTATGTGGATGGGTTACTTACAGTAGGAGAATGGAAAGAAAGTAGTCACGAGTGGTTTGTGGCTGGAGCTTACCACTTCAAAGGTAGGCGTGTGGCTTTTTGCTGTTACTGCTACATCTCCTAACCCAGGGGGTCTTGGGGTTGTTATTTGTTGGAGGCCAAGATTATGTTTGTTGCAAGTATGGTAATGTGTTTTGCTCTGTTTCTGTACGTGGGTTTGCTGTTGGCCTCTGTTAGAGGCCACGTGCTGGGCTACACTTTGGCTTATTGCCTGCTYTGTGCAGTGCAAAGTAATACATACACTGAGGCATGTAAGGAAGACTTCTGCAAGACACAGTGGCGTTTCTCAAAGAGCTACAAGAAAGAGTATTCTAGCTAATCTTTTTTTTTTTGCATGGTTGCTATAGTTTTACTTCCTCATCACATAAAGCTGAGAATGGATTCGGCTGATTATGTAAGCTGTTGATTTTCTTTAAAGAAGCACATTTAAAAATATAAAAATCTAGCACTATAATTCTTCACTTTGAAACAGTATGCTCGTGCACTGCAGGTCCTGCAGGATTTGCAAAAGTTTACCCCTAACATGTTCGTGAACTCTTTGTGTCCCTCTCTATTTGAAGGACTGCTGTTTACACTGGATTTTAACATTAAAGTTAATTTGGCAGATCTTGGACTTTATWTAGTTATTTTCTCCTCCCAAGCAAAGGCCCTGTTTAGTATCCTTAGAGAAATGGAGGAAATCACTGGATTAACCAGTATAACCAAGCATGTGCTYTGGGCTCAGGTGATGATCACTGAGAAGAGTATTCTCTTGTGCCGTAAGCTCAAATACTCCCTAGTAACCACYGTTTTATTTCAAATGCTTTCTGTTSAGATATTCAATATATTTTGATTGAAGAGGTTTAAGACGGTTTAACCCTTTTGTATTCTAAGGCTTGACTAGCTTACTTTTGGTGGTGGAATAGCTGAGCATTGTGCCATTGGCTTTCTGCAGTGGTTCTTGTCCTTGCATTTTATTTTGGTAGTTTTGCTCTGATGGTTTTATCTTACATAGCCTAGATTATCTCTCAAAAGCAGTGAGTTACAGAGTCAAATATCCTCCCCTTTACCCTGCTGCCTCTTCCTCTCGTGTTCAGAACTTCCAAGCCAGCTCCTCCTGTTGCAGGTACATGCAAAACTGTCCTTGGCTTGGAGCATGTGTCGCTCTTCCCTTCTGAAGCGTGGACCTGAAGAGAGGCTGTGTTCTTAGCCCTGCTTTGTTTGAATTTGTAAAAAGATGGAYGAGAGGTTTGATGTCCTTGGTTAGAGACTCAGAATTCTAACTCAAGACTCTAGTCCCCTGAGTGTTTGAGTGACCTGRCTCGAAATATCTCACAACCCTTTCTTTCTGTGAAAAGCAAAGCCTGCAGAAAGGAAACTGAAGTGTCTAAACCTTTTCTGTATGGATTGTGAGGAGATTGGGATGAACACCAGAACTACCGAATGCTCCATCTGTTAAGGTATAGCCTAATGCCAACCAAAAATAGTTTATTTTCTCCTGCTCTTGTGAGCAAAAGGATCTTTGTTTCTACCTCCTTTTGCTTCCCTAAGGTGAAGTTAACGCATTATGAAGAAAGAATAAAGCTACTCATAACTTAGAGGTTCTAACATTTCTTTTTGTGTTGAGGACTGAATTCCTAAGAGAGATGGCCTGTTTAGTCTATCTTGGGTCATTTTAGGAGCAGTTTTACTTCAGTAAGATATTTTTCTTGTGATATGTGGCTTTGCTATGACAAAATGAAAACCACAAAACTGCTGTTAAATGTATAAAATGAAATTGTTKGGTCTGCCAGAAAATGTCTGTTCCTCAGTAATTCCAATTGGTATTAATTTGTATCTTGGCTTCACTGAWCTATTAACTTGTAAGACAACATCAAATTGATATCTTAGGCTTAAAGAAGGTGGCGTATTTTTAGCAGAGCAAGAATTTACCTTCCTTTTTTTGCCTGTGCAATTTTTACCCAGAAAGTACCTCTCAKGAGCATAAGGCAAGTTACTGCAGCCTACAGAACACAGCCTGCCTGTGTGGAAGGACAGGAAATGCCTTGGGGTGTCAGTGATGCTGTGTGCTGGGGCAGTGTGGGTGCAAACAGGAGAGGTTCCCGACATGTCCCCAGGCATGGCCGGGCGCTGGCTCTCGGGCTGGCCGTCCTCTCCAAGCCAGCTGGCATGGAGGGCGGCTCCACCAGGCTCTTGGAAGGCCCGTGACCCCCCTGAGAGGTGGGCGCAGTCACCAGGCTGTAGATGCCGTCACCTGCGGCGTTAAGATGTGGGGTGGTACCGAAGAGCTGGACTGCCTTATCTGCTGGCAAGGAAGGCTGTGTAAGGATAAGTTGCTGTAGAAATATAGTGGTTTACACTACAGGACCTGTGCTCTCTATCGGAGAAGTGCGGTGCTGAGAGAGAACTTTGAAGTGATCATCTAATCCATTCCTTGCTCTTAAATGAGATCAGAAGGCTGAAAGATATTTGTCTAACCTGTTCTTAAAACTTTTCCACTGAGAGAGAAGTTGCAACATCCCCATGTAGCTTAATGCAGTGCTTACATCCTTTATAAAGACATTTCCTAACATGTTGAAGTCTCTCTGGCTGCAGATGAGGTGATGGCTTCTTGTTCTGTCTCCAACTGTTCCCTATTTTCCATAACTAACTTCAACAAAATTCCACTGTTTATGTGGRGAAAAACTGATCTGTGGTCATCTCTAGATCAAATAAATTGATCTTGACAAGTGAGAGAAGGAAGAGACTCTAAYCCACAGTTCGTTACCAAGTTTTCAACCTGTGTTTCTTAAAGTTACTCTTACAGTTCTGTTAATGAAAGGCTACAGCCCAAARGGATAAAGGTTGGAGTTGGTTGCATCTCATGTCGTGTTTCACTGACTTCCTACAATCCCCAGAACTAGAGCTGTAACTTCAAGTTACAGATGTAGCTGCYTTCGAACAGGGCTTATTATTGCTTCTGCTAAAGAGTCAATTCTGATTTAGTAAGAGAGGGCAGATGGTTTGAGCACAGATTTCTTTTTTTAAGTGCAGAAATCCAGCTTCTTGACTCTGAGACAGGACCAGAAATCTCATTTCTGGCTTGTGCTTGGGTGAGCTTGGCAGGAAACAGCACCTTCTCACCCTGCCCCRAAGCTGCTGATGTAGGTAGGTTTAGGTTATGTATATAAAGCCCACACTTATGTATATGGGGGGAACTAAAACATAGGTTCCAAAGAAAATAGACTGAACTTGAGTCTTGTGGGAAATACGTTTTTTCTTTTTTTTTTCGTTCCCCTCATTGTGACTTATAGTCAGGGTCTTAGGGTGCTATAGTCACATCCCATGGTGTAAACACTGCAGTCATGGAAGAAATCCTGCATCCCGTCACTGTTGATCAGAATCTCTTCTATGTTTGATCCAATCGACTATTTTAAGAGTTATGTTAAAAAATATGACAGTAGTCATGAGGATGTTAGTTCTGGTAGGCTTTTTTGCTCTGGTCAATTCTCTGTGGGTGAAAGGCTTGTTTTCTTTATTTCAATAGGAGTCCTATATATTAAAGAAGCACATCYATTAGTTTCAAATGTTGGGTTCTATTTTTATTTCAAACATGCTTTCACATGGCAAGGAGCTAGGCGGTCAGAATCAGAAGCAAACAGAAAGGCAGAAAAACACTGGTGTTCTCTTTACCTGAACYCTTTAAAATGTAGACATTTTCCACTTCTAATTGCAGTGGTCCTTCATTGTCTCCCTACATGTAGTAGCATTGCTTATTTAAAACAAACAGTCGTTCCTYTTAATAGGACAAAAGAGGTCAAGTGTGGCTTAAGCTGCAGCCTGCTCTGAAAGAATTCTAATGCAGTATTGAACCATATGTACCTGATATCTACATCACAACAGCTGTGGAGGTGTAGCTTCTTTCCCTGAGATTCCAGTACTTTCAGAATATACCTATCAAAGTACATTTAGTGATTGTGCGCTGCATTGATATTTATTAGCTTTCAGTAAAATATTTTGGGGCCTTTACTGCATAACTACATCATGAAAGATGTTCAKGACCTAAAAATAGTAAAGGTAGACAGACAGACCAGAGATGGGTGGAGAAATAGATGCCGYTGTGAAATACTTGCTTAAGGCTATGATTAAGACCCTGCTGTCAGTTCAGTAGTTCAGCTATTAGACTGTGAACCTCCCATGTGATATCCTTGCAGAAAGAAATTAGATGGATATCTTTGTAATATACGTCCTATATGTCTGTCCTTAAATTTAAAATCCTGTTGACTTTGAAATTCAGGAAGGCATTTCTTAACRGAGAACTGAAGTGGCAAAGTTTGTTCTCAAAAGATATACGGATGACAGTTACCTCTCAATGCTTTAAATTAGTGGGTGAAGGTGGGTGAACCTCTCGAGGGGTGCCGTACAGTCTGCCCTTGCTGTGACTTAYTTAGATTTTCAGATCTATTAAAAAATAGATCCAATAGTGATCCATTGGTTCACAGGGAGRGAACTAATGTAATAATTCCCATTCTGTTAACACTAGTCTCTTTTCTAAGTGAGCTTCTTATGTTGTTACAATTTTTAATAAATAAAATTGTTTTTATATTTGCTCTATTTTTATTTATACTTGCTGTAGATATTTATGCCAAAAAAAAAAAAAAACAAAACTGAAGCTTGTAACTTGGAAGTATTAAGTTTATTTTTCTATATATAGCACTTCCCATGCTGAGAAAGATGACTTTTGTCTACTCAAAAATAGCTGAGCTATATTCAATCACATGCTGTTTGTATAAAAATGTTTTCAGCTTTAAAAACTTCAGACTAAGGCAAGCTTCTAATGCAGCAAATTCACGTAGATAGCTGTAAAGCCTTCAATAATAAAATAGCAGAGTTTTATGATGTCATCTCTATTTTTATCACAGACCTTGATAACCATATTGCTTTAAAAGCCAAGTATTTGAGGATTTTGTTCTTAATCTCTTTAGTAACCATATGGTCTGTAAAGCAGACAATTTGTATTTTCGCCACTGGTGAAGTGACTACATCTTGGCATAAGATGTCCCTTTAGTTTATTATCTCTTCTAAGAAAAACTGCTTCTTGAACCTCTGTAAAAGTGAGGGAAGAAATGAAGCATTCCAGAATTAGTAGATTGTTATGATAGCATACATACTATATGAATTACCTTCAAATGTGGCTATGGGAAAAAAAAAAAACTTCATAGGAAAGCTATTCCCGTAAGTTTTCTTCCTGCACATCATTTGCTCAGTCTTGATGCCATGTCGTTGTTGYTGGGGCAGTATTTTTTTAGCAAAGGTCTAAAAGGTAATTACAGRGAGTTCTTGGCAGCATCGGAACAAGTGTTACGGGTCTGCTGTATATGGGCAAGAGCAAATGTAGCTCCTGGGGCAACTCAGAGCTGCACAGSTTGTGCTGTGAGCAGCTGGTGCAGTGTGAGTGAGGCTGGGCCGGGGACAGTCACATTCCCCTGGCTGCTGGGCAGGGCTGTGTCTTCTGTCTTGTATCGGTGGGTTGTGCATCAGGTGTTGCTGACTGCACAAACAGGGCCCTGCAAACTTGTGGGGTCCTCCAAGCCGGTAACGTTGCAGGACAAAACCGAGAAGATAAGTGGCTTTTCTAAAGCAAAACAAGATGTTTCCATCTTCCTTGATGGAAACAAAGTGTCAGTGTGGCTGCTGGCCTAGCAAGGGGCAAATTTGGCTGACTGAATTTGGTGCAACTTGGCCAGGCTGCTCAAAAAGGACAAAAGGGGATGTGGAAGCCCTATTGTTTGGTCCTATGAGCCCGTGCCTGACGGCCAGCTCCTTTCCCTAATGTCTCCCCTGGTGTCTGCTGTGCCCTAGGCGTCTTAATGGCTCTGGGGATGAGTATTCAGAGAGGCATTTTTCTAAGTGAGGTGTTTAATTTCTAGAAAGAGGCTCTTCACAGTGGTGGTAGTGACACAGCACAGGCTGCTGCTTGCTTTCTAGRGGCAACCTGTGTGAATCCTCTTAAATTATCTTTTCACTACAAACAATAAATTTTTGCATAATAAATATTATTAAACGTAAATGAAAAAAATCTGCATACCACGCTTCATCTGCCAAAGGGGCAGTCAAATGCTTGTTCTCCTTAATCCCCTCTAATTAAGTTGTATCACTAGAAAGCAATGTCCTCTGATCTCCTTTGACCAGTGACAATTACAGGCTGCTGGCTTTGGATTGAAAATGTAATTCCCCACTCGACCTGCTATTTAAGATTTGATTTTATGGGGATGAGGTTATATTAATTCTCAAAACAGGTGACTGCTCAGGAATGCACTTTGAAAGTAAAAGAAAAATTATCCGTAGAAACATGATGGTCTTCTCATTTTCTGGTGAATATTGCACCTAACTGTCTCTAATTTCAGTATTTGCAAAAGAAATTATTTTCCCTTTCCTAGACATGCCTAATAATTTGGCTTGTGTATTTTCTCCCTTCCTAAATCTCTAATTCAAGTCTATGTATTCCATCACTGATTCCTTATCACTTTTAAATAAATCCAGTAGCTATGCATTTTAACTATATTACTTTTGTATCTACTATTAAACATTTCTAATAACAGTGGACGTCATTAAAGAAACAATGATGTGTCAAAATAGTGCCGAGTATCAGAATAGTGACAAACCAAATATAATGTGCTTAGAAGTGAACGTAAAGGTCACTTTTGATACCTTTAACCTTCTGCTTTCCTCTAACTTCTGAGGAAACTGGACACACAAATACACAAAGTTTAAAATTAAAYGCAAGCAAACAAAACGCACTCTGACATTTTCCTGGCCTATAAGTATAGAATACRAAGTTTGCTGGCATAATCTTCCCCAGGGAAAGATGGTTATCTTCTTTAAAAGGGGTGGTGGTGCAATGATGTGACCTTCCTTTTGTTTGATATGAACCTGCCAGTGATTSGGCCATATAAACTGCTCACCGTAGGGGTAAATGGGAAGCTCTTTGGATAGCAAACAGCAACACAATAGGAGTATTCCTTCTTTTTTTTTTTTAAGAGAAAATTAGTCTTTCCTGTAACATGAGTTATTTGGATAAAGAGTTATTGCCAGAAATGAAGTGTTTGGTGGTGGAGGGGCATTCTGTGAGAGTACTGCTTGTTTTTAAGATTATCTCTTACATTAAACTAGAACCATATGAAGACCGAAGAGAATGTCTTATCATCGAGTGTTTATTTCATATCACAGCTAGAAATAATCATCCTGTTCTGCCTCTCTTCTGTTGTTACACTGACATGTTAGCCAAAACCTATTATTTGCACCAACAGACCAGGTGGCTGTAGGAAGGCCACCCAAAACCAACAGATAAAATATGACTTCATCCCTCCTTGGTGGAGGTTCTAGCGATCGTTGGCAAGGAAAGAAGTTACTTTTGTTCTCTTCCTGTAACATTTCTCCTTAAAGATGGCTCCCTTAAATAGCAGAGGGCCACTGTCTAGCAGTTGGTCCTTCAGCTTCCTCAGCTTCTTCTGGGTTTCCTTGGATTAGGAGACATCAACCTCTCAGGTGCTCTCCTGTAGCCTAGCTGGCAAAGTCACTTCTGTAGAAAAACAGCAATTGACACTTAGAGTCGGACAAGGTTCCACACTGGGGCCTTGGTCAATAAAGCTGCTCTGAAAGAGATTCCCAGGAAAGTGACAACCTGGAGCTCCACAGAAATCCCTGGGGGTGACTGTTCTCTGCAACCTGCTCTGGCCACAAGGCCTTTATCTGTAAATGAATCAGGGTAGATCCTGTGCTACGTGCACAGACCAGCCATCTAGATGCAAGCTGAGCTTTCCCACACTCTGAATGTTCTTAAACTCATACTGGCCACTTATCCTCTGTCCTGTGCCAGGACATTTTGTGGGAGGTTATCTGGCACAGGCTGAAATGGTGCCAGGAAATGTATTAACAGGAAAATGGCTCAGAGGWCTGTGTGCCACTGCTTGGGATCACAGCCAGGCCCTGCTTAGTTTACTAGAAAAGATGTAGTTACTGAGAGCTCCTAGCAAGTTAAAGGGTGCTTCTGCTTTCCTGGGATCCTGAAGGACTCATCAGCCCTCTCTGCCCCAGCTGATGCTGGGGTTGAAAAGTAAATGCAAAGGCCTCTTGGGCAGGCTAGGCTTTGGGGAACTCTCTCATCTTGCTAACACATCCAGGAACATATCTAGCCAACAATTTCCATACCTCACAAAGTCCTTTTCAGCAGAGAAAGAGTTCTGATTCTCATTGCAACAGCAGCAGGACTGGCTACGGATTCAAAGGTCTTCTCACAGTAGCTTTTAAAGGGTATTGGCATAGAAAGCAGAATTCCCATTCTTCTGTTGCCTGGGCCCCTCGTTCCCATCCTGTGCCATCCTCTCCCTTGTTCTGGTACAAACCTTGATGTGTCTGCACGGTGAACCAGCTTGAGGAAGCTGATCTAAAGCTAGAGAGTGGGAGGACAGGAGGGGAAGCCCTCCCTGGGAGTGGGGTTAATAGCTTTGTTCTTCCATCTCTTTGTTCTACCAAAATGCGTGACCTACTTTTCCTGCCCTGACTTCTCCCTCCTTAGTCCAAATGCAATGAAAGGMTATAAGGTGCATCTCCCCCAACAGGAAGTGAGACGTTCTGAGGCGATGGGCGGGCTGCCCTGATCAGGTCATGCTCTGTGCCAAAATAGCACATCAAACACTCTCATCCCAGAGCAGTCCTTCGGCAGAGCAGGCAGGAATAATCACTGATGCCTGGGCGAAAGTTTTGACAGTTTTGTCTATGAGCCTTACCTGGCATAAAAGAACACTGTGCTGTGGTTTGTCCCTATCTAAAATTAAAAAATAAATAAAAGGAAGAAGAAGAAGAAAAATCCCCATATCTCCCACAGCATACAAAYGTGCTTTTTGCTATCATACCATTAGCAGCACTGCTGAGGGAAGCTCAATTTGGGGCTATGCAGAGCTCCTCTTCTCTACCATGCAATAAAGCGTAAACCCAGGATCTCATTGCCTGAGCAACAGGCTGTCTCTGGCCTGGCAAAGCTGTGGCTGCCTTCTGTCCTGTACTTGCACCCCGGCTGGCACTGGCACACTCTGCGCTGACACAGGAGTTCTGATTAAGCATCTTGGTGCATAAGCACTGCTGAGAACTTCCTTATGTGACCCAAGTCTGCTATCTCTAAGTCAGTTTTCTTCACCCATGACAACCAATTTCATATGCCATCTTCTCTGAAATAGAAAGATCCTAAAAAGTTTCTTCCTGTTTTATACCTGGTGTGCAAGAGCATCATGTTACCTAATAAGCTATTGAAAAAGATATTCTCTCATATACAATCTGTGTTACTGCTTAACAGACTGGTCCACAGATGTTGCTATTGCACAGGCACCTGCCTGAGCTTGGATCGTTCTTAGCTTCACTCAGTTTTAAAATACAAAACCCTCCCTAGGTTCACATATGGAACTAACCTCTCTCTCCAGCTTGCCATGAATAATCCCGCTTCTGTCACCACTATCACGGCATGACAGRATTTTGGGCCAAGAATGGCTCCCACACACACTCCTCCCTCTCCTTCTGCAAGACTCCCTGTGCTGAAGTGGCCTGTCTGTGAATCAGCAGCCCAGGTGTTTTCTGGAGGAAACAGTCAGGAGATCTGAGAATTCAGTCAACCAGCATTGCCTGCCCCAGCTGCTGCTTACAGGCAGTCACTGCCTYCTTATCCTAAGGGGTCTCTTGCCCACTCTGACTTGGCAGAGAAATTTGGACATATGCCTGGCTCAGCATGCAGTGTGAGCCCAAAAGCCATATAAAAGAGTCTAACCTGTTTTGCTTTTCCTTTGTTTTTCAGGAGAATGGAAGAGCTTATCAAACATAGGGGCTTGAAAGCACTTCATTGCAGAAGCATCCAGTAGCATCCATGTGCATTCTGCACATTCCACTCAAAATAGCAGGGCTTTTCCCCCTCGAGTTTCCCTTCTTCCAATATGCAGCTCTCTGCCTCTCCTACCTGCTTCCTCAAGTCCCATTATTGCGTTTCTGACTCAAATGTTTTTTTACAAAAGCAAAACAAGGCTTTGTTAAATCAAAACCCTACCCTGTCAGACATGCAAGGATTCCCTGGGGCAAATTATGCTTTTTGTTATGAAATAAATTGATTAAATGACCAGCATGATACTGGAAAAAATAATTATAAAGCACCTACTTGCATTTTATGCCATGTGGCACATCACTTGTACCTTGGTTTTGTACAGTACTAAATACTTTTTAATATATTTTTTGCTAATTAATCTTACTGCCACAAAAATTTATTAGCTCTGGAATAGCATTTARCTCTGTTAAACTATAATAAAATACATAAAGGCTCAAAAGACTAATATCCTTTGTGCAGGCAGATCTTAGAGCATGATAAATTTGCAGAAAAAAATATTTGCTAAGCATTGCAAATCAAAGTTCCTGGACAGCTCTGGAAAACTTACTGCTGTAAGATGGCCCATACAGACATAAATAAGAAAAAAGCTTAAATAATAAAGATTAAGTTGTTATGCTTTTTACTAAGTATATATTCCACATAGAAGAATTTAGATAAMTTATCAAAATAATTTAATACTGTATGCATTAATCTTTCAGCTGTAGAAATCACAGGCCAAAATCTTGGCCCAAATGAAGACAAATAGCAAGACTCCCACTGACTTCATAGAGGCAAATCTGGTGATGAGTATATCAATTTTGATTTCTCTGGTATCTTGTAAAATTGTGGTGTTGATATGTCAATAAAACTCTGTTGCCAGCTGAGAGTTTGCCCTTCCCGCGCAGAATCCCCAAACCCACTGCTAAATCAGTGCTGCTGGGGATGACCTGGATTTTTATGATGTGCGAGGCAGCAAGGCGGCAGAGGACTGTGTTATGTGGAAGAACCAAAAAAAAGTTTCTTCTTTTGAAGATTTTTTTCTGCCTCTCAAAAGGTGGACATTAAATAATGAGAACAATGTTCTATTTTAAGAACATTGTTCAATTTCTAAAAGCATATCCACAGGGAGATCACACTTTACAAAGAAATATGATCAGTAGTGTACAAAGTAAAATGCAAGAAACTTCTCTGAGAGTAGTAGTAATAAGCATACCTATTTTCCCCTTTTTTTTTTGTGTATACGTTTTCAATGCTTTTAATAGGGGGGTGTGTCATTTTTTGTTTTGAGGGCAAAAAATCTGCTTTGACTATTCTTTGCTTTGCACTCAAGCTGTCTGATGGATGGGAGAGGAGATTGGTGGAAGCCAGGGCTGAGGAATTGGTTATGGGTAGCTATTGTTGTGCGGTTGTTTTGTTTTGTACAGCATACTACTGTCTCATGCAAGGAGCTTCTTGTTTGCAGCAAAAAAATAGGAAGCTGCTATTGTGAAAACACATTGAGAATAAATATAGGAAAAAGTACTTCTGCTCCCTTGGAGACTCAGCTATAAGTGAACTATTAAAGGAAATGCAGCTGCTGGGATCTAGGAATAAGGCTCCAGCTGGCTCTTGGAAGCCAAGCGTGCACGGCAGGTGAAGGAGGACGCAGCCTGTCCACACCTGCTCGGAGAGTGTCGGGAATGGCAGGGCTGGTGCTCCTCCAGGAGACGGCATGAGGCTGAATTGGTATTGCAGGAAGAATATAAACCTGTAAATGAGAGATGCTGTATTGCAGCTGTGTTACATTGTCACTATGAAGCCCTGGTGATAAACTAAACTGTATTATGCTGGGTTTGAACAACTGGACAACTGAGCATTGGGTAGTGACTGCCAGAAGCTTTCMTTCAGGTAAGCTGAAGTCACTGCTCTGTGTACTAGCAGCTGCTAAGATTGGTAATGATAAAAGGAATTTGAGTGTTCAGGTGAATGTCATTTTTCAGTGTGGAATTCTAGCTATTCTAAAGGCTAAAACTGGAGCATTTCTAGGACTTTACCCCTAAATATACCCCCAGTCATCCTGGAAACAGTTCTTGCCCTCCAAAAGGAAGACAGAAAGCCCCTGTCCAGTGGTATCTGTACAGCATTCCTCCCACAACAAGGTGGTGACTGAAACTCATGCTGTAACCCCTCAAATGCTGTGCTGCAACCGTGACTGACAGCATGACAAGCAACACCCACACACAGACAGATACCGCACTGTACATACGGCAGAGTATGGGGAAAAAAAGGCCAAATGAAATCCAGCAAAAATGTATTTTTTTCAGAAAAGGATGCTGAGTACCAACAAGTACTGCATTRGTTTAGAGAAAACCATTGCAGCTGGCTAAGAGAAAAACACTAAGTTTTCACTCTATTCCAATTTTATTCCCCTGCATAGACATCTGCCATGTATGGTCAAAATGCCAGATTTTTTTCTCTTAGATAGTAAAAAGAAGGAAGATAAAGTGTAGAAGAGAATAATGAGTGCCAACTGCTAGGAAGTGATGGCACAGAAAGCACTATGGCAATCTCTAAGTAGAATTATCTTTTTAATTTATTAAAAAATCCTATTCACGAGGAGAGTAAGTTGTTGGCAGGAGCTGTATTACATCAATTTCTCTATAAGCCTAATTTTTTTTTTTTGTAACAACTTCATGCATGCTTTGAATATTTGTACAAARAAAAAGTATAGGTGTTGATGGTTTTGTTAGTAAGTTCAGCCTACTGGTGCTTTATGAATAGAAGCCTATTGCTAGTCTTATTGCATGTCTAGATCTTGAATAAGAAAATGAAGAACAGAGCATTAGGAGTAAATGCTCCTAATATTTAGAAGTGGAGTTGATTTAAGATGATATAAAAGCTTGTTCTTAAAAGACTTTTTTTTTTCTTTTTTAATGCTATAAAATCCTGYTATGCTGAGAGACTAGACCAAATGACACACATCTTATGACTTCCTGCTGCTATTCRTCACTGAAGTATGAACAGTACAAGTCCCAACAGTTTTCACAGATATTTGATAACTTTTTTTTTTCTGTTGTATTTACAATGCTTATTACTTGGTGTAGACTCCTTTTGGAGCAGAGTGAGTAGCGGATGGGATAACATACGTCTAAGCCGGAAGGATGATGGTAAAAAGATTTTTCTCAAATGTCACCTGTGCAATGTACCACTTTGGGTTTATTGTGAGACAATTTTAGACGTYGTTTTGGCTGAGCTTGTTCGTCTCATGCTCGTTAAGAAAATACCTACATCTTGTACCATGAGAAGTTGGAGGTCAAACGGGCCCACGTCTCCTTTTCCACACTTAGCTTTGGTAATCGCCCAGCTTTGGTAATGGCCCAGTTTGTGCCGTGACYTGGGTTCTGTGTGGGTCTGACCTGGCTCTGCTTTCCTGATGGCAAAGCAACATCGGCACCGACTGAAGAGGAGCTGGAAAGCTGGACACGTGCCCGGGAAAGGGGGATAGCCCTGAGCTGACAGATGATCTGTATGGACTGACCGGACTGCACCGGTAGAGCAATTCAACTTCTATATGGGCTGGATTTTACGCAAGTTCATTGTCCCCATTTACTGCTTGTGCAGGGCACCCTTTGGTTAAAGCACGTCAGCAATGGTTGTTTTGCGTAGGACACAGGAATGCGGAGATTTGGGGATGGTAAAATATTGKTTTTTCTCATTTTTTTCTTTTCTTCTGTCTCATCTCAAAACTATGCAGGCTGTGCCAAACAGCTCCATGTTTTTGGCGACAAGTTAGGGCTCTCTGCCACGAAATCCTGCGTGGCGGGGCCGAGGCTCCCCTTCCCCACGCGGGCCAGCGGCGGAGGCCGCAGAGCAGACTGCCGCCCCCGGAGCGCCGCAGCCCCTGGCCCGGGCCAGCAGCGCGCGCCGTGCCGGCTCCGGACAGAGCGGGCTGCCGGGCACCTGCGAGCCCGCCCGCGGCGCCGCGAGCGCCGCCCGCCGCGCGGCCAGGAAGGCGGCGGCGCCTTCTCGGCTCCTGCGAGCGCGAGCCCCGCTTGGGGGGCGCCTCTGGCGCCGCGGCCGTTGGCGGGGCTCGCGCCGGGCCGTTAGCGCGGCCGTTGGCGCCGCGGGGCTCGTGAGGCGGCAGCGACTCGCTCGCCTCCGGCGAAGCGGCCGGGGCGTCGCGGGACGGCGGCGGTGCCTCCTCGGCAACTCTGCCCTGGAGCCGCCATACGAAACGCGCACAGAGGGTGAAAGAGACGCCCCTTCCCTGACCCTCCGGCCCCTGCCTGCGGCGCGGCTCCGAGGAGGGCAGCCGCCCCCTCCTTACCTGCGGGTGAGACCAGCTCGCCCTCGCTGAGCTCCCCGGAGTCCGAGTCCATGCTGCAGGTACCGGCGGCGAGAGGCTCCGAGCGGGGAGCGCGCAGGGGGCGGCGGGCGCCGCTCGCAGGAGCGCGGCTCGGGGCAGGGGAGCGGGAGAGGGGAGCGAGCGCCGAGCCGAGCCAGCCGCCGCCTCTGCTGGCCGCTGGGTCCGCGCCACCACATGCAGCCGGCTCGCCTAGTGCCATTGGCTGCAAAGGAGGAGCGGCGACGGGCGGGCTCGGCCGGGGGGAGGAGGGAGCGGGGGCGCGGCGGGAGCGGCGCCTCGCGGCGCGAGGTGGCCTCGAAAGCGGCCCCGGCCTCGCAGCCGGCCCCCCGCGGGGCTTCGGGGGACGGGGCCGCTGCCGCCGTGACCCTCCCGCCCCGGGCAGCTCGAGGCGGCTCCTCGGAGCGGCCTTGGGGGGCGCGGAAAGGACCAAACGGCAGCGCTTCCCCTCAGAAACAGGCCCCGCTGCTACTTCCCTTTCGTTTCCTCAAAAATTATTCACTGGAATAGTAGAGGCTACCGTGGAAGTGCCAAACTTTTCTGGGTATCGGTGTCCATACTGGAGTATTGGAGGAGAGAATTTTGCTGTTACGTGTTTGCAGGTTGTCTGCAGCTTCAGGAAGAAGATTCAGCATCAAGTGAATAAAGACAGTGCTGGAAGATTGGTTATGATTCTGATTCTGAAAACATTGCAGTTTAGGTTCTGTAGGCTTTACCTGTGGCTTGTGAGGTACCGCAGTCCTGAGCCATCCCTTTACTCAGACGATTGAGGTCTCAGTTCTACTKAGATGAGGCAGACCGTTCTTTGGTGGTTTCTTACTCTTTCCTGCATTTGCACGCAGTTGGTAGCCAAGGATCACTTTTAGTCTAGTTAAAAATAAAAAAAAAAAATAGTAGTAGGACTGCTTTTGTAACTCAGAATGAATCCTACAACAAACCTCAGTTAAAAGCCACAGATTATGTCATGTCCTAAGAGCCAGACAGGGCCTCGAACAGTTTCCTGTAGATTATTGCAGGCTCCTGCCAGAGGCTCGCTTCTGTAGTTACAGGCCAAAGATTTTCCCTCTTCCCTCTCCCAAACTTTACAGATCCTCAGGTTTCTGAAGAAAGCAATGCCAGGGCACTGCTTAGAAGCTGTGTATGAAATTATCTATTGCCATCAGATTATGCCAAATATTTATGACAAATGTGAAGGCTTTTTCTAAATTAGTGTGTGTAATACATAAAAAAAGAAATTTCAAAATTTAAAAAGGAGTCCAGATAAATCTTCTCATTAATGCCTCATTCTCTGCAATGCTGAATGTAAGAACTACAACAGTAAAAATGAAGCCAGAGTTTGCCTTGTCCAAAACCAGCTTGTTCTTCCTGCTCTCAAATCATGTTGAGCCTACAGAGACAGCAGACCTCAAGCTTTCTGACCTGGGAGTATACCAGTTGTTACCTTTAATTTAGATATTTTGCAGGATTCAACTCTATATCCAAGGTTTGTCTTTTATTTTGCAAAAATCTTCAAACTCTATGGTGAAAGGTAGGTGTAAAGTGACTTGGCAAGTAGTTATCATGTCCTGGGCCCTATACTGTTGTGTTAAGATAGTGTGCTTTTCTCTTTTGGTTTTTTTTTTCCTGGTAGTTTCTTTAGTTGTAGTTTCTTTCACTGGATTTGTGATAGCATTTGGGATGCTACTGATTATAGCCYAACAATTAAAAAATGTGTAAAGAAAACCTCTAAATGTAAGCCTAAGAGGCAATGCAAAATAAGAATGCACAGCCATGCACTGCACAAGTTAACAGAAGGTAAGTGGGTAGGTTACAGGCAAGAAATTAAAAATTATACAGGTGCAGGAAAAATATAGGATCAACAGTCGGGAAAGACTGTCCCASATACCTCGCCGGGAACAGAATCTGAGATTAGGGAAGACTTAAATCTTTYTGTTTCTTTGCTTTTTACCACCATAGATGCAAGATATAAAAAAACCTTTTCCATGAAGGAATATAGTGRTTTAAGAGTAAATGTCTATTAGAGTGTATTTTATTTTGGGGACTGTCTTTTGTCTGTGTGAAATACTAATGATAATTTCTAAACTGGACAATTTTTGACTTTATAGCTCTAATCACTGTAGTTAGYAAGCAAAAAGTGAACTGTTGTAGAGGCATAGTTATGGATGGAACCCTTGGTGCTTCCCCMGCAAGAAAGGAGACTACCAGATATGGTGCATATTCTGGGTCATATAATGTGCTCGATATGTGCACATGTAGCTGTGTTTGTGCTTCAAGAGTGTTCTAGGCGCTGGGCTCTACTTTCCAGAGAAACTGACCATAATAAGAAAAATTATCTACTTTTTTTCTGAGTTCACAAACTGTCTAAACTCTAAATGCTAAACCCTGAAAATGAATGCATCTCTGCTGCTAAATCATCATAGTTAAGTCAGGTATAGGATAGATTTGTCTTTCAAAGGATGGTGAAAAATGAAGTCTTGACCTAATGAAGTTAACCTGAAAACTGAATTCCACTTATTTTAATTCATCTTTCCCTCCCCCCTTGTGTAACCACACAAATAATATAATGGAAATGGAATAACTTAATATTATGTTGCATCAGACTTGTGATATATACATGGGGCATTCTAATTACAATATTGTAATTACTTTCTATTCTGCAGTAAATGCTGTTTCAAGATCTCTTTCCCTCTTTATTGCTGCTAACTGTAAAGCAGTTGTTAAAGTTTTCGGCTGAAACAGAATGAGCACATTGTTTCATTCAAAACATATGGTTAGAATTCAGTGTTTTGGTTTTATTTATTTAATTTTTTTTTTCCTTAGTGTTTTCTGCCCAGCAGAGTCCAGCACTTGGTTTAACATGTGACCTGGAAAATTCCACATGCTTAAAGCTCCTAACTTCATAGTTTCCATCTATTGCAATACTGGTACAGAGAAAGATGATAAAGCTTTATTAACAGCAGTATGTAATAGCTGGATACACCTTAAATAAAACTGCACATGGAAAAGTAGACTTTTTCTTTTGCAATTAGTATAAATTTTACAATTACATATTCACTGTTGTATTCACAGAGCTATGGCTTATGGTTCCTTTTTTTTTTTAACCAGAGATAATGAGAATTATGCTTGGTTTTACAGTAGGTGTAGAGATTGCCTGGAAATTTAGATGCTGGTATGTTGTTTCTCAAGGCCCAGTCAATGCATCTTCCTGCAAATCTCCACAAATATGACTTACCGAGGAAGCTCTTAACACAGCCTGTTGCAACTACCCCAGGTACTGTATATATTCCCAGTTAAATGATGCTGTCTGTAGTGGCTGTGTTGCTGTATGGCCCCTCCATWCACATTTTAATTCCATCTGGTCTTGATCTTAATTCCATATGGAACTTATTTGAAATCCTCCTCTGCTCATTTTATCTGTGTGCTGGAGATCTGCCTGTGAGAGCTCTTAAGTTTCAGGCTTTCTTACAGTTCTTTCTGCAGATACTTTTGGATGCTGAAGAAGTAGTTACATACCTTACCAGGCTGAAGGTGTACACATTAATTCTGTTGGTGAGAAAATTCTTTTGATTAGGAAGTTCTTTTTGGAAATTTTATGGTTTAGGTCATGATCCTCTCTAAAAGACCAGGGAGTCAGGTCTTCTTATTTTAAAACTCTAATAAATTAAGTACTTATTTCACCTGCAGTTTTTACTTTCATTGCAGGTGGATTTAACTCCTATAGTGATTATTKAAGTTGCTTTGTAACATAGCATTCTTTTTATTTTTTTCTGCATTTTCTAATTTATTATCATAGCTGATTATCTCATGGTTACACTTGAGCATTTAACCATGGCTAAGATGCAAGTAAAATACACTTAAACCAGCAACAGATGCTGCTTGTTCCTGAGCTGTTTTTCAGCAAGCTTTGAAACAGTTTTCTGCTTGCAGTCTGCATGATGGGTCATCCTTGTTTTCATCCCTGATTTCAAATTATGCGTAGGAGGAGGATTCCACAACTTCATGATACCCTGAGAAAGCAGAGAGAATTTTGTTGCTAGGAAACTATGGTCCTATACTTTACTGTCTTTATAGAATGGTTTTATAGTTCGCATCAGTTATTTCATCAACTTCTCTAATCCTCTTCTTTATGAAAATATCCACGTGTCTTTCTGTATCACATTTATGTATACTAGAAATTATTTTTACTGTAGTTACTTGTATATTGCTTTTTCTACACCATTTGTATGAAGTGGGAACTAATCAAACCAGTAGAGTGGCCTTTTAGATGSTATGTTTCTTCCATCAACCCATCTCAAAATCTTAAAATGACTTTCCTCAACAAGTTGAAACAACCAAAGCATTACTAAAAAGGATGTGATAAGTTGTCAAATGGGATTTTGTGAAAAAGAAAATGGAGAGGGAATGTAGATATCTCTTAGAGATTTTTGTGAGGATGATTTATGTCTCTCTTAAGCGTGCGGCCAATCTTAGGACAGAGCTTCTGTTAAACCCTGTAGCACCATCTAGAATAAAGGGACCTGTGATTGAAGTGAGGCAACCATAAAGAAAGTGKTTTTTTGTGTAGCGGTTCACTAATACCTACTGACTTTGTTGCAAATAGAAAAATGTTAATGAACTTGTTTGTAGTTTCTATAGAGCTTGATGTAATTTTTAGAACTGTATGGAAACATCTGATAATGTGTGAGAATTACTCTATGACCATTCTTAAGAGCATAGCAGAAAAACAATCCGCTGCCACCTCTCTATAAATAACTAAATATCATCAACCCAGGCACAGTATTTAATTTTATGTATAGTCTTAGGAATATGCAACATTGGCAATTGGGTTTCATGCAATCCTGTAACCTTCACAGTAAAGAGAATGAAATTACTTAGAAACTTGCTGTCTGGGTCACTTTCAGATGGATTATTTATTTTTCATACACATTTGAGAGACGTAAATTCAATATATCAGTGCCTTGAATTCAACTAGGAGAGTATTTGTATGTCTGTGGATAGATACGCCTGGATCCTTTGTATGACTAAACTTTCAAATCATAAATCTTGGGTCCTTTGAAAGCTTTGCAGCCAAGGTAGTTGCACTAGAATGCTTGAAGGGAGAAAGGGAGAAAATATAAGTAAATAAAGGGCCCTTTCAATACTGCTGGAAATGTAACRGAAATCAGAAAAAGTGGAGGGCTTTGCTAAATTTTCAGTCTCCCTATGAAGCATACAAACTCTTTGCCATCAGCAGCCATTGAGGGAAACATACCAGTAGTATATATGGCCTTCAATAAAGTGTTTTTTGTTGTTTCCCCCCCCCGTTATAGCTTCTCCTGTGATTTTTGGCCTTGTGTTTTAGGCAAAATCCCTTGTTCAGCTGATAACTTCTGTTTCTCTTTAGTAAAGGAATTTGTGAAAAAACTTGGATAAGAATCTTATAAACATTTTGGGTTTGTTTTTTTCTCCATCCCTTAGTCAAGGAAACCTGCTGTAGATAAGCAGCCATGGCATGGAGCATAAGAACTGGTCCAGTCATTCTTGCTTTGTGTGGTGTGTGCGTGTTTTTTGAATATGACTTCAGTGGGATACTCTGGCTGATTATTTTATGTAAATCCTATGTATGTCTAGCATATAGTGGAAAATTAATGTTTAAAATATAGCAAAGTGGAATAAGTAGAAGGTTCCAAAGAGGGAAAAAGGAAAAACCCTTGTTAGTGCAGTTCACATTGTGTGAATTGGGGAGGAGGTTGGAAAAAAGGTGCAGTACTTTTACTACAAAGTGCCAGATATTTTAGTGATGGTACTTTGAAACAGAAATATCGATGACCGGTGAGTCAGAGAGCAGCTTTCTGTTCTTGAAAATGCTTTTTTATGGAATTTGGAATTCTATAATTCTATAATATAACTAGAATTATCATAAAAATTATGGGAAGGCAACAGTAAGCATATTTAATTTGCATGAGTTCATTTTTAGCCTGGTTCCTAAGAAAACAGGCTTAGAATTGTGTTTCTGTCCTTGCCTAAGTAACTTTTAACCTGTAAGCAAATGTTAATAAGTCAAAAGAGGAAAGTTTATCTTGAAAGTAGTTCAGTTTCTACAAAATGTATCTCCCTCTTCCACTCAGCAACCAATTTAGTGTTTCTGCTAAAGGAAAGGCACGGAAAACTTGGCTGTTACTTGTTGGGCAGCAATTGGCTGGGCTATTGGCACACACTAGCTGGCCAGTCAGTGCACTCAGATTTAGCTAGTGAATCACATGCTGCTACTTTATCAGTAGTGGTTTCAGAAAGGAAATTGTAGTTACYAGGGTGTGGGAAAGCAGGTAGAGGAGTTAGGTGCCAAAGGATCCACGTCTGTATTAAAGAGAGCATACCAAAGATCCGTCTTTGTTGAAGATGGAGGATATAATGTTTTTCTTGTCAATTGGATGGGTTATCTCTTAACTTCTGTGTTAGGCATCTATCAAAAAGAAATATCAGCCAGGAGCTGTAGGCAGAGGAGAATGAGATGCATTGTCTGCAAGGCAATTTGAGTTAAGGATGACAACCAGCCATAGCTATAACAACTGTTTCTAATAAGCATTTTGTCAGATTGAAATTAGTGTCTGGTGGATCTGAAATGAATTGCAAGTAAATATTCAGTTACACGATGTACCAAGTGCTTCCCATTTTCAGACAAGCTCAGCATCTCCCAGGAAACACTGGGCACCACTGAAAGATTGAGCCATGGGCTGCTTATATAACAACACTTTGAGCTCTTTATCAACAGTTACAGTGAGTAGCTGAATTGCTAAAGAAATTTACTKTATGTGTCACAAACCTAAGGGCAGATCAACTGTTGCAGCTCTTATAGTGAAAGAAAGTGAAAGAATAATGGAAAGAAAGGATGCTGCAAAAGAAAATCGGGTGTCCAAAGCAAGCATTCTAGTTGATTAGCTAAAGAAATRAGATAAGGTTCTGACCATATTAAAAGCCAAAGAAATATGAGTCCACCCTGTATTTAACAAGAAATTATGTATAAAAGACCTTGCCTCTATAAATGAGACCAYGTGCCTCTAAATAGCCTGTTCAGAGCCTTATGAAAGTCAGTAAGTCACCACCACAGCTCTTTAAAGAGCATACTATGAATTTCAAGAGAAGATTTCTTGAATAAAAGATACATTTTTGGGATAGGATCTTATCTGCGATAGACTGGGTATGGCTGTCATTTTTACTGAAGGACTGAGTGTCCTCTGACAGGATATCCTGAGTGTTCTGCAGGAGGCCATTGTGTCTTCAGGTATCAACTTTGGAAGATAAATATGAAACAATATAGAGAAAAAATACATTAGAGTTGTGAAACAAGCTGTATTTGGTTTTCATTTTATAGTAGTATTAGAATTTTGCTCGTGAAAGTCCAAAGTAGAGCATTTAAGAATGTTTCTCAGTGCATTTCCCCAGATTGAATTTTGCTGTGGTAAATTTGCTTTTGAATTTTTCCCTGTGGTAGGAATGAGAACTGATCCATGTGCTCACAATTGAGGCACACTGCAAAGAAATTCTGATGTGAACAGGTGTAACTTAGGAGAGGTAATTCTTGGTCAGTCTCAGAAATTTTAAAAAGTTAAGTTGTAGAAATGAGAATAAATTTAAGAAATGCAAGTGTTTCTACATTTCCTACTGTAGAACATACAATCTCATGCTGAACACCAGCCACACTTTTGGATAATATATTCAGTTTCAGAAGTGGATTATTCTTTAAAGTAAGATATTCTTGATTTTAAAAAATACTTGCTGCATGAAAAGGCAACCTTACAAAGCATTGGACAAAGCATATGTGGGTTGGTTCACTCTATGTAATAGATCTACGCAGTCCATTTGCTAAATCCCTCTCAGGCTCTGATAAAAATGAATCTTGAAATATCTTGTGTGGTGACTCATCTGATATTAAGATGTGCCAGTGTTCATAAACAATGCTGCTCATCTTGTATGTGCATGTACAAGAGGTGTAGGTGGAAGCTGAAGTTTTAGTTGCAGTGAATCAGCTTTTATTCACTATTTCTCTTTTTCTGATTCTTAGAGAAAATATCTCTTTTCCTGTGCACTGAAAGAGTGAAATTCCAGGGCTGAGTGAAGGATGCAATGTGCTTGTTTCTTGCAAGAGTTCTAAGATTTTGTAGCTCAGATATTTGACTGTTAGAAATTCAGCTTCCTGTCATGGATCACAATCTGTTTTTCATTTGTCCCTCTTTTTTCGTTTCCTTGGTTGGTGGTCCTCTCAAGTGACTTAGGTAATTCTAGGTGTCCTCCTCTCTATCAGATTTTATGATTAAAGTGTTTTTGTAGGGATAGTTCATTAAGAAATGCATTTGTTATCTCACCAGCCTACTTAATAACCTAGTGACCAAATAAGATAAAATGCAAAGCATTTGGTAAAATGTTATGTGGAAAAGAGAAAATTCTTTGTCTTTTAGGTTTGATTGCTAAATTAGTAGGATTGTCTATCTACTTTCTACTTGTTTCCTTACTAGCAGCTATATTATTAATCTTCTAGATAATGTAATTTATATTATCTATYAGCAGGAAGAATTTCCTTGAATCAAGTAAGCAAAGAGCAAGTATTCTTGTAATAGAACTGAGCTTAGATTGCAAGAGTTCCACTTTTAATTTTGCGTTAGCAGTGTGCAAGCCGCATACACTATGTATAGCCAGCAGATGGAGGACTGTACTAATTGTTCAGAAGTGCCTGGCTGCTTGTCCGCCATAGACTTGCTAAAACCTGGCTGAAAGCTCTCGTAATTTCATTGTGTTGCATTTTATACGAATCAAAAACCTATAGAGCAACAGCACTATTTGCACTGTTTTCTTTGCAGTCATATATAGTTCAGGTTATGACTCTTAAACCTCYGTGGATGGTGATGTTGCTTAGAAACCAAGTGATTATTGCTTTTCTTTTTTTAATATGCCTAAAAGATGCCATTCCTATAGTTTAGCATTAGTGATGACCTAAAAGTTCATGAGGTTACAGAAACAGTAGAGCTGTATAAGTGTATGCCAACAGCATATCGGTGAATTATACCAGTTCCTTCATATTGAGGTAAGCAGCAGTGATAGCAAAGGAGAATGTTGTTGTGCCAAATGTCCCTATCATGTCAGTTGACCAGGGCTGCAGATTCTGAACTTCAAGGTATAGGGACTGTGGCAATAGAAACAAGTTATGTGCGATACCTCCTGAGTTTTCCCCTCYTCTCCCCCAAAATGGATCTACTGTAATGTCTCTTCCAGTGTGTCKTTTCATGGGCCAGTCAGTCCAATATGACTTTTCCCTGGCTGTCTACCATCTACCTTTAGATTGTTTTCTCCTTTAGTTCTTCTTAAAAAGCTCAATCCTGTGAGGCACTAAGAACCCCCTGTGAAATACTGAACATCCACCTTGCCTACTGATGCTCAGGACAGATGATGCTCAGAATCAGCGAAGAGTTAGTGTCCGRAGAGAAGCTATCATGGTCATGCCCGCAACGCTAGCTCAATTTRAGTCATGTTTTTCAAAGCCTTATGATGATGTCCTAATGAATATTTATCATTATTTGTGAGACCCTATTTTCAGCAGTTGTGTATTATAGTAACAGCTGACAAAATGTTCATTTTGGTGTGTAATGAAATTGTCTCTATTTTAGTTGTTTATTATTATGGAGCTGCCACTCCCATGTCATTGTGTCTGCAATAGTAACACAGCTGGATCCCTGGCAGGCTAGCAAGCGCAAAAGTATGGATGATTAGTTTATTTCTTGTCCAGATGAGGATGTCTCTAGTGGAAATGTTAACTCTGCACTGTGCCTTTATCTTGTAGTACAGTTAAACATGGTCTAATAAGATTTTTTTTTTTTAAAAAGCATTTTTTAATAGAAAATATTTCTTCCAACGTTTTCTCTTTACTATCGTAGTTAGATCTTTGGTCTTTTAAATCTCCAGAGTCCTTAGTATTTGAGCTGTGGATTTGCCAATAATGCAGTTCAGAGCTAGGAAGAAAACAGCTTGTGACTGAAAACTGATAACTGGCAATATTGGTAATAAACCATAGACCATGTACCTGTTTAATTTGGCACACTGTCTGGGGTTCAGCTACTAATGTATTTCTTCTACATCTCTTCAGTAAATGGTTTTTACAGTCTTGTAACAGCATTTTCCATGACTTAAATTTTAGCACAATCTACGTTAGACCAGAAAGCTTTTCACATGGTCTCTTCTATACTCATTAAAGTTTTCAATCTGTTTCTGACATCTAAGAGAAAAGCTTTATATAACTCAATTTTTCTTCTGGAATTACTGTCTCCCTTCCCTCAAATAATGTCACTGCTTTGAGAATAGCTCCTGGAAGAATGTCCAGTTTCAAAATGAYATTTTGAGATTAAAAGGTATTTTATTAGAAGTACGCAACTAATTTTACAAATGTAACTGTATATTGTCTTGTTCTACAATAAATAAAACCATAAGATTGTCTTTGTGAACTTCAAACTTTGCTTCAAAACAAAGATGTGACCGCATAATTATATAAACCAATTGAAATTTTCAGAGGAGAAGGTCTCTGGATGATGGATTCCGTCTCTGGCCWATCTCCCTTTCACAAAAAATGGATGATGACTAGGGCTGATTTTGTTGTAGGAAAGTGATTTGTGGTAGGATTTTGGCTCTAAACAATAAGGATTCTGGACTGATTTCAAACTAGGTCCCATTTATCCTTCAAAGTCCAAGGACTGAGCAAGGAGCAAGTAATTCCCTTTTCTTCTGTACTATAGACTATTTAGTACAGAAATTTGTCACTGTGCATATTGTACTACATCTGGTTTCTTCTTGCATCCTCAATTTAGAAATAGAAATGCAGCTGTTAGTATAATGGGAGGAAAGGGCTGCGCTGACATTTCAATTTTTTTGAAAACACATTTCTAGAATACTTTAGTTAAAGCAGGAACATTCTTTCAAGACAATTGTCCATATTCCTGTAAGAGTGTACAGAAAGTGTTAACGATGTAAGACAAGAACAGATGTCCTGTGGGAAAGTTTAAACAAAAATGGGAAGAAATTAGCACTTAATAGTTTTCTAATGCACAGCAATGGAAGCTGTCCTGCGTTTGSGGGCTCAAGCTTGGATGCCTACTTACCCTCCCTCTGATTATTAAACAAAGAGGTAGAAGAACGTATTAGAAACAGAAACTGACAAAAAGCTCAACTGATGCGTTCTGTCTTTTTCTTCCACATTGGAACAACATATTCCTGGTAGTAAAAGATATTGCTGTGTATAGTAGATGTTGGTTACTGCTAGGGAGGCCTTGACCAGGAGCTTGCACTGGTCTGTTGCTTTTCTTCTTGAATTGTCTGAGCAGCTCCTTCAGTCTAGTACCCAATACTATATAGTCTGTGCTAATATTTTAAGTTATATTCATTTTTTTTCTGTGCTAATTTTATAGATTTRATTTATAAAAAATCATTTGGATGTGGACGTGCATTACTTAAAATTTTGACAAGGAAAATACATTCCTTTTTCTTCCTGGAAGAACTCTGAAATATTTTCCCGTTCGTTCAGTTTATTTTGTCTAAACYTCACTCAGAGAGCACTGGAAATGCAGCATACAATTAAGTATCTATCTAACCATTAGGGACAGCCTTAATTTAAGTATAAAAGGTTTTAAAGCATAATACAATTGTTTCAGCTTTTTCTGCTGAAAGAAAAGTGCTGTAGCATAAATTTACAACATTATGAGGTATTGGGAAGAAGAGACATAGCTAGTACAACCTCTAAGTGGTGGTATTATGTGCAATTGATTTTGATCTGTTACAGTCTCAAATGTACAACAARAGAGCTATAACTAAAAGAAAGGGGTAGCTTGCAAGCCTTCACAAGTTTAAGTCTTGGATGTTTGTGGTCTTATTTTACTAACATGACTAAAACTTGCTTAAAATATAAATGTATAGTGTTGGTAGTTATTGTATGGGGTTTTGAAAGAGACATTAAAAATATTATACATAAAACTCCCACTAAAATTCAATACCATATGAATTAGACCTTTTAATTCAGTGGAACTGCAAAGGACTTGTGGTTTTATTCCTCAAGATCAGCAAAATTTGATGACTTCAGTAAAGCATATTTGTGTTTGACAGTTAATAAGAAAACGCCGTACAGACTACCTAAGGCTTTTGGGAAAATAAAAATAGAAGATAAAGAAAGAAAACAGTTCTCAAGTTCTTGCTGTTGTTTTCTTTACCCTGGATATTTGATTTTCTTTATAATAATAGTTACTGGAACTGAATGARGCACAGCATGCGATAGTACTAAACCTAAGCAATCCAAAATCAGTCATAGTCTTTCTCTCTCCTGTCCCATAAATTTTAGTCATCATGAAATTTAAAATTCAGATGAAGCAATATTACCTACTTTACATTCTCTCTGTCCTGTGGCTTGTACTTAAATTATGTTTTGAAGAAAGAGTAGAAACTTGCGGTTTCTCTTTTGTTTTCTAAGCACTGCTGGAAGTCTTTCTTATTTAAACAATTCTACATCTCAAGTGAAAGATCTAAAGATGAATAAACTCATAAATAAAAAGTATAATCAGTTCCGGCTGAATACTGGAATTAAGAGTTCTATCCAAAAATCTATGGGCCAATTCCTCAAATAATGACATTTTGAATAATACATGTTACATCTTTTAAAAGTCTTTTGGCTTTTCAGACATTTGTCCATGTTTTTCAGGGCTTCTGCAAAATTGAGAAATTTTTTTATTCTAAAATGGAGGCTGAGGTTATCATTGAGATAAAGCTTGAGATGAGGACTGCTCGTTTTTAAAGAAAACCAACACTATTATATGACACAGTATAAATTGGGGTGTTGATAATTCTCTCTAATTATTTTAGCTTAATTGGACTGAGAGATTTAGTAGAAGGAATCTACAAAACCAAATGTCCCCCTCCTATCTCCCACAAACACTGCCCTCTAGAATAAAACATTCCAACACGTCTTTAAATGTTAGATTAATTCCAGACATGCTGCTGGTTAATAAGATGGTGAATGAAGAGCCAGAAAACATACATAGTTGGTTTTAGTTTAACAAACTTTTTTTCAGCCAAGAACTTACTGCCTTGAGGGTGCTATTATCTAGAAGCATTTAGAACTGAATTTCACATCAGGATATTTATGCAGAAATATTATGCAGATACCAGTGAGGAAAATATTCAATGTGTGAACGTATCCCAAGTACTTGTTTAAAAGGAAGTCCAAGACGGGTATTTGGACAAATGATGTTAGCATGAAGTGAACAGTTACTGCATACGTCTTTAGGTCATTTAATTAGCCAGACAGGAGAGAGGACATTAATCTGCTAGTGATCTTTTAAATAATTTTAATATTTAATCATGTAACATTGTGATAATTTAAAATAACGTTGTATTGTATTTTTTAATTTAAATATAGAACATAGTCATTTAGGTCACGACTTTTGGGGAAAGACTATATTATCCCACGCTACTGAACTTACTTTAGTCAAATGTGATTTTTTTAATAACTATAACTTTTTTTTTCTCAGGTTATACCTGTGAATTATCCGTTCTTTTCCTGATATTCAGGTGAATTGGCAAGCTTTCCAGCTTTCTTGAAAATTAAATAAAATATTATCCTAATTCATATCTAATTCATAATGAYAGGCACTTAGGTGATTCTTTAGTCAAATTGCAATAAAGACTACAGCTGAGTGCTACTTCACTGATTTAAAATACACTATATTTTTAGGTTCAGATTAGAAATTATAGTCTAAATATGAGTGATGAGTGATCATTTACAACCCATCTGATAGGCTTCTGGTTAGAGCTTTCTGCCAGGATAGAGAACAAACTGACCCCAATCTGGATGGCTGGAAGTGGTTTGTTTGTTTGCATGCTCTGGGATGTGGAAGAATTGATATGGTTCAGGAATGTTTAGGACTCGAATTAAACTGAATGAAGCCTGGATGAAGCCATACTCATCATATTAATACTAACCTTGCACCAAAYTGTGTAACTCCCGTATTTGTGCTATTTATTACCTTGCTATTTGTTACCTTGTTCAGTATTTTAGAGATGATAACACATTTTATTTGCTTACTTATATTTTCATCACAAGTGTCCTGACAACATCCAGTGAACTCTGCCTAGTTTGTGACATTGACTGCAATGGGTAAATAAAACTGCTGTCTTTTAGATACGTACATAAATGTTTAAGATCACCCCCAATCCATTTAATCAGTCTTATGACATGCTTTGGTAATAATGTAACAGTATAGTTGCTAAGGACAACTGGAAGTTTTTATCAGCTGTATATCTTGTGCATAAGCCTTAGTCTACACAGAAATAATTATTTTTGTGAGTCATTTTTCTAGGCATGAAAATATTACACCCACTTAGCCCAAAATTCTGCTTTTGATATTGAAACCTGCTCTGAAAATTAACTGAAGGCAGTTTGCAATGACTGCTTTGTTTTTGTTCCTTTACTTGAAAAATTGTTTAATTCTGAAGAGCTTTTGAGGATGAGGGATTTAAAAYAGATCTGACAGAACAGGTTCCCTAATTCTTTTAAGTATCCTAATTACATTCACTTTTCTTTAAAATGTTGTACATGTTTTAGCACGTTGACATTTTAGAATTTTAGAGAAACATAGCTTACACAGTCAAACCTATAATTGTAGTATTACTGAAGTGTGGGTATAGTTAGTAGCTTTTGGATGCAGGTGAATACAGATGTTTAGTGGCTATAATTTAAGGTCTGGATTTATTATCTGATATTTTTATATGGGATCATTGTAAATAGGATTTTTTGAGAAGTATGTTGCCTAAATATTACTCTTGATATTTGTATCTTATCCATGTCTTTAAAAGGATAGCAGATGGTTTTCAGTGTGCACCCAATTTGGTGCTAATAGAGGCTTCCTTTTGCTCAAGAAGTTTAATGTTTTAGATCTAATTAAATTATGTTTGTGAATAAATATCCTACTTCTAGTTAGATTTTAACTTTCCAAAATACAAACTAATATATAAATAGTCAATGGGCTTGCAAGGATTCTACTGTCATAATACTAATTATGAGTTTTTACTCTAATCTGAGGATAGTCRGTGGTATTCTGTGTGGAAAAAAGTATGCTGTCACAGAACCACATAGTTTAATTACTCTCTTCAGAAGTGGCATCTGGTGGTCACTCTATCTTCTRTTGCTCTATATACACTCTGTCCTTAACCTCGTTCTCTCTCTTCTATAGACAACTGCACTTTCAGAATAACTGGGAAGTTTTCACATATGCTAGTTTCTCCTGCATGTGGAAATGGATTCATGTTATCAGACTTCAAACAGAAAATTCAAGAAACATCTTTTTTCAAACAGTTCCATTATTATTCTTTAAGCAGCTGSCAAACTGATAGTCTTTAGCTTGACAGCTTTAGGATGCATAGAAACCATGGGCTTTCAGTAGATTCTACTATTTGGAGATCATTTGTGCATATCAGAACAGTATCATTACCCTATGTTCCCTAATATGTATTTTGTTTGTTTGTTTTGACAACTGTCTGAATTCAGACACTCTTACWGTGAAGCAGCTACATTGCAGAGCTGCAACTTTAAATACTGGCTCTTGCACAGGGGTTTTGGGTTGAGCAGTTTCCAAAGTGTACAGAGCTAGCCCAGGAGGGAGCACTCCTTAGGGAATATATCTTCTGTATCTTCTTTGTGTAACTTCCATAAACTTCTCTTTCCTATGAACCGCAGGCTTCAATAACTCCTGCCAAGCATTTTTACCAACACACTGTATGAAAACATGTATTTTTAAGCCTGTAAGATGTAGTTTTACAAAACAATGTATGCTTTGTTGGGTCGTGACAGTTCCTACCGTGCTTTTCAGAAATGGTTGATGATAAAAGACTTATTTAGGAAAATTTCAACAGGCTTTTGTATATTCTAGGTGACAGTCTTCCTGTTATGGCAAAGAGTTTTAGTGGGTAGCAAAATGGAGAATGGAAAGTTCATGTTCCTTGATACCACCTTACATAGCTCTAAAAACAGAATATAACTAGTGTAACAACCTCAAGTTACATTTTAAGCAGGGTGCTTCCCAGCAGCGGCATAAAACTCACTGTGATTATCCAGTTAAGAATAGACAAACAGTAATAAACAAGCTTTGATTACTATAGCTAGTATGTTAAGTAAGCTATATGTTTCCCTATTGCAGTGTTCTCCTATCTTGATCATATGCTGAGTCCTAGGGTTCAGACTGTTATTCCTTAGGAAGGAATGCAGTTGCCTGAGTCCTCCCCAGGAGGTTTTGATCCTAATGGTGTTGTCTACTTCCTTATCTTTAGATGCTGTGCAGCCCAACTCGTACAATTGCAGTAAGTCACCTTGCCCTCCTCACTAATTGGTGATTTTCTGCTATACCTGAGTTTTACTGTGTGGTCTAGTCAAAGTATTTTCATTTACTGTATACTTCCTGTTCTACTAATCTTCTACTAAAGTGTTAGGTCATACAGTTTACATGAAGGATTAGGCAAATTTTGGTATACATTGAATATTTACTCAGACCGTGCCTACCACCATGTAGATACAGCCTCAAACTGTGTATTCTGGAGTCTAAGCAAAGGCATTTTAATTGGGTGAACGTCCCAGTGTTCTAGATTTTTGACCAAAGTTTGTTAATTGAGTAGAGGGACCTTCAGCCAAATAATTTTAGGACTAAAGAGTAATTTTATTTATATTTTTTTTTTAGCACAACCTATCTTTCCATGGCAAATCAAGTTCTGTTTTGAAGATACAGTTTTCATAGTGTGCTTTGAGAATCTTGGGTGAAGTAATAAAATAATGGAATGAAGTAATAGAATGTATTTCTGTACATTTCTGATAACATTGCTATAATATAAATTCATCTTGTTTGCATGAACTTTCTTTTAAGAAGAATCAGTTGGTATAGTTCCATTTTTACTTTTTTCATTTTTACTTGTGCATCTAAGCTGGTGAGAATTCATTTAAAAACATTTAATTTCCCATCAAACACAAAAAGATCCATTTGCAGCTGCTTTAATATTCACTCAGTAGCTGAATCTAGCCCTTTTGCAAAATTTAATTGTGTGCTTTCTGAAATGGAACTAAGTGCCAATTTTCTTAATGCAGTTAGCRCCATACTTGCAATAACACTAATTTATACTCTTCTCATGTCTCTCTCAAACTATCATTTAAGGCTGAAAAAAAAATCCTTCTAATGTTTGCTGGAATGAACAAGGGTGAATATAAATACAAATATAACTACAGGTGTTAGATGATGCAGTTTCTGAATATAGATGTTTTGGTCTGTATCTGCTTGCCAAGAACCTTTCAAAGGCTGAGAAATGGCAAATGAAATTCAACTCCGTGTACGTATCATTGCAAGGTAAGAATAAATTCATAAAGCATTGAGGTAGATGCTAATGAGCTCTTTAAAGCTAGAGAGGAATAAAGTGATTAAAATCCCAAAGGAGGTATTTTCAGTGCTAATCAGGCAGTTTGTTAGTGGCGTTGTGCATGTTCTGCCAAATGTATCCTTTTTGCAGCTGAGCTGACTGGTCTTGATTTGGTTCAGGAATTATTTAAAGAATAAAGATTAATTATGAAGATTGGGTCAGTTGTTGGGCTGATGAGTTTAAAACCATTGTAGAAGGGTGGTGAGGCCGAGTGTAGCATTGCATTACTCATTTAAGGATCTGTCAGAAGGCACAAGTAAACTTTCCTTCAAAAATTCTAATATTTCACGGTCATGAAACAGAGCTGTAGAGCCACGGAACTAAATTAGCCAAGTAACAGAATACAATATCATATGCACGTCAAATTGAGAGAAAGTAGGTTCATACAAACCCATCGTATTAAGTTAGACTAAAATATATTTTAAAATGGAACAGATACTTACAGTTTATCAGAAAGCATGGGCAATCTTGACTGGAGCCAAGATATATCAGAAAACATCAAGTAGACTGGGGGAGAACTCTAGCAAAAGCTGGGTTTTGAGAAGAATAACCTAGGACTAAAATTAATTATAATGATGTTAGTACCCTCTATCTGTATTATTGGTCATTAATTTTGTCTTGACATCTATGTTTCCAGTGACTCTGGTTTGTAGTAACCTCTTCCTAAAGCAATGTTCAATAACTAAATACTAGTAACTAAAACCACAAGAGTCTGTCTTTTAGCTTTTACGGATCAGCAGGACTATGAGTAATCCGGAAGTTCCTATTGCATGAATAAATTTTCTATGTGTGCCATCTACTGGACTGTGTTCAGAGTGCAAAATTTACTCATAGGTCCCGTTGGTGAAATTTCTTATGATCCTTTGTAAAATTTATAAAAAAAAAACCTTCCATGCATAAATCTGTCTTTAAAAGATCTTATTGGAACAGCGGATTTATTTTGTTAATTCAGAAAGCTTTAGATAGACTTAGCTTGTGAAATATGTTTCCATGTTGATTGCAGGCTTTACGGTTGCTTAGTTTACTACAAAAGCATAAGGTATTCATGCTACTAATAAAAATATCTGTGCAGTTCAAGATGTAGTAAACTTGAAGGGAAATTTGTCTAAGAGTTTAGAAGGTCTGGTATTTCATCCATTGTAGCTCATATTTTAAGCATCAGATTAGGCATACATACACACTAATTTAAATTTTTTTGGGTAATTTTTACTTTGAGAAAACATAAAACAAATAATTTAAGATTTTTTTTGTGTGTACAGGTTTTATTTAATGTTTATTTTATTTTCCAACATGTCCACATTTACGGGCTACTCCTCTGTAATCACAGTGACGGGTAAAACAGTTACCAAGTTTGATCTGCATGACTGAAAATACTCACTGAAGGGTAATAGGCTTGATGGTGTTCTAAAACTCAATTTTTACAGTATCTGATAATAAAACTATGTAAAATCAGAGCTCCGTTATGTACAATACAACAAGCGTTCAACTGCTGTTTAACCACATGTAGTTTTCAAACGTGGGAAGAACTGGGCCTTACAATACAAATATTCCTTTAAATAGGCCTACTGCTTAATGGACATAATAGGCACTAAGAACTGGCCTTAGTTTAGTCCAAAGTCCAAATGTGAAGGAAAAAAAGATACTGTAGGAATTTGAGGACTAGGTTCGCTATTGCAAAACAAACTGGAAAGAATATGATGGAAAATAATTTTTCAGGCTTACTTATAAAAAGTAAAAAAATGAAACTGATTTGTTTGTTCTGTAGAATAATTACAGTAATCATCCTTCTGAATTTCCAGCTGATAAATTCTACAATACGTGATATTAAAGAGATTAGAACAGCATGTGTTTTCCAGTTATCTACATGATTTTGTATAATTATTTTAAAATTTCACTGACAAAGAGTCATTTAATAATTTGAGAAAAAACATGACTCATGGAATCTATAATTATGAGATTTAAAAAACGGAGAGTAAATTATCATTCACTGTAACTTTTATTGTGAAGTAAGCAGAAAGATTCCAAGATAGGTATGTTTACAAGATATGTGAGTTGTTATGTAGGTGATCCATTATGAAATAAGTCTAAGTCTAATAATACTCGGGTAAAAACTGTGTACGCAAAATTCTTCTAAAAAAATGTTTTCTGAAAATCTCCTTATTACTTTAGATCTCAGCTCCTTTGCTGCTACAAGACTCTGAGCAGCTACCCCTCAAGACTGGTGTCTTCACTGGCTCGGTGAAGCCTATTTGGTCTTTTCAAAATGTTTAAGTCTACATCAATAGACCTTTATTTCTCTCTTTTATGCTACTGGCTGTGTTTAATTCAGTGAGTAAGGAGCAAGACACTTGAGAACAACGTCCAACTCGGAGATGTTTGGGAGAAGCAACGTGCATAATTAGGGAGGCACTTTCCCTCCTGCTGTCATGCAGGGAGTGCATTGTGAGAGTGGAGGCTGCAAACCTAAATCTCACTCTCTGAAGTAGAATGGAGCAATTTAAACAGTTGGAAAAAAGTTGGAAACAGAATGTGATAATAAGAAAGTTTAGGGAGAACTTGAACTTTTCTCACCAAACCTAAGGTGTGATGGGAGTCTTGAGTCTCAGCTGGTCATCACCGGTGCGGAATGAAGGTGGTGACAGAACCTCTGTGCAGGACCGTGGGGATAGAGTTTTTAGGAACATGGAAGAGTTATTTCAACTTCTATATTCCTCAGCATTCTTAAAATCTATCACTGCTAAAGTATATCTAACACAGTAAATCTTGTATATCTGTCTACTGTGACAGCAAATTATGGTAGTGAAAATGTTTTGAATGGCTTTTTGTACAAGTTTTTATATCTTAAAAATATTATAAATATTACAAAATATAGTAAATGTTTTTCGAGCAAGTAAATATATGTTAATGCTTGTGCTTTAGCAGGATAAGCTTATGCATTTTAAATTGTTTGATAGACCTGAAGACAACTTTAGAATGGGTCATTCAAATGTTCTGGAAAATGGATAATTAGAACTTTAGTTAATTAGTAATTTAGTAGTAATTAACTATTGCTAGGTTTAACTTTGGAAGGGGAAAAAAATGCAGTCCTAGAGGTAAATATGTGTGTAGCTTCTGGTTATCCTTTAGTGTATTCAAGGTGTGGTCAGAACATGGTTCTGCTGTGCAGGTGGATAAGGTGGTCRACTAGAGCAGTCATCACTTTGGGTGAAAAAAATGTTTTACTCCTTCTGTTTACCTAGGAAAAATGAGCATTTCTTAACTGGCTGAAGCTGAGAAAGCCCTATAGCTTCCACCCTACTGATGATCTCCCTTAGACACCCTGATTCTTGTTTGTGCTTCTTCTTGGTGTGAAAACCATCTCCAGAAAAGGCTGTCTTTCTTTTGGGTGAATGGATAAGTCATTATTTTGCTGGATGTTGTCAAGGCCTCTTCCTTTCATTGTCTGAACTCGGCACCGTTTCAGAAGTGTTACCAGAATTGCTTTCATCATTACCATGGCAATAAACTTTCCTACACATCCCCGAGGGCCAAAGCCAAAAGGTTGGAAGTAACGTGAAGGAACCTGCATAGAATAAAATGAGGAACAAAATTGTAAGACATACTGTTGTTCAGAAAAATAGCCAAAATTATGATGGAAGTCTCTGCTAACTGTTTTCTGAGAAAATTTATGGGGAGAACCTCTTTGAAGCGATTACTTTGCTGCTTATTCCTGGATTGTTTCTTGACCACATGTACTGAGGCTTTGTTTTTTCTTACTCTTTATGCTTGAACACCCCCTTTTAAGCAGGTCAAAATACAGAAACACATAGAGGAGACATGCTGTTTTCAATGCTAAGGTAGCAGGAAATGTAAAGTTAGGCAGCTGAATTTTGCATGTACATTTCACTGTCTTCATCAAGTGAACTTGTAGCTTTGACATACATYAGAGTTAATTAAAAATGTAAGTAGTTCATAAAACGTTTGTTACAAAGTCCATAAACATCTTAGACAAAGTCTGCTACCTTATCCACCGATAATTATAAAGTTATATACATACTATAGCCATACTACCATGGTCATTAGAGATGGAGCATGCCTGTGATTTAATTTGTCATAAAATATAAGGAAGAAAATGTTAATCAGCATCTAATACAGAGATAATGTTTATAATTCCCATCCTATCAATTAAAATGTCAGTGCAGGATTCTCCGAACTACTGAAGAGTGCACTGAAGAATGAAGATGCCAACTTCTGCTGCCTTTACTGATGTCGAATAGGTCATTTCTCCAAAGCTCTCGTAACAATGTGAATAGGCCTGCTGAAAGGAGCTGCTTGTTATGAATAGGAAAAAGTAAGTCTGACTATAACTAAATTGTTTTTCTTCATTTGTGTTCTTTCTTTTCTTTTTAAATTTTTTTTAAAGCAGTTTGTTAGCTATGTTTGTTTCATTTTCTATTTAACCCAAGAATTTTGTAGGGAAAGTTGTTTTGCATTGAATTATTTAGCATGGTTGTACTTTTTTATTTTTCTGTCCTTTGCAGTCTGTGGAAAAGAAATATTTTCTATTTAAATTACTTCAAGTAACAAACTGAGATATACTTTTTGATGAATAATAGGTAAATACAAATGTTCATAACACCGAGTGGGATAACAGCTGGCAATACAGCACAATGGCAAAGGCCTGGCCTGGGAAAATGGAAAAATGTTTAGCTTCTAACAATGCAGTCTTATCATAAATAATGGTGTGGATTGCTATCCACTTAGAGAACTGAGTGGAAATTGTGCCTGCTGGAATAATTATGTGGCAAATAGAATGCATCAAGTCAGATAGAAAATGTGCTGTAAAATATTTGGTCAAGGGGAAATATTTTTAGCAGCCAAGTGTACATATAAAATAAGCAAGAAATCTGTTTTGATTGATTGAAATTAATGGGCAAAACCGAGGAAATTTTTCACAGTGAATAGTTAGCTTAATGAAACTTAATCATTTATCCTCCTCGTGAATTTTATATAATGTCTTTTTTCCTGATTTGGTGTTGTTAGTACTCTGTGTAATTCGCTGTGGGTGATCAGCTAGCAGTTTAGAAATATTAACTCTTTTTAAAATTTTTTTTTTATAGTTCAGACTGTGGTATGTGGCATGAATGGTACCTGTGTCTTTTGGCAGGAAAATTGTAAAACTTAGAGGTGTGTTTCTGACTTGATCATTCACATCATTTGTTTATTCTTATTTTACTTATTCTCCTAAGTATTTCTTCAGTAAGCCCATTTTTGGTGAATCGAAGTGGGTCRTCTTTTTATTTCTTTAAAGCAAATCATTATTTATGGACAGCTATGTGTGCATTTAAAAAAAAAAAAGTTGACAGGTAACCAAATTATTTCCAAATTCTTTGGTTAGGCCCAAATACATTTTTGGGAAACAGCTGTTAATAAACATAACAACAGAGTCCTAAATGAAAGAAAAAAATCTCAAGGCTGAGTTACAGTAAAAAAAATTTCAAAACCAAATTAAGTACTGTGGGCTAAAAAAAAAGAGAGATCTAGTGCTGTTGGGCCTTTGAATAAAACTCGTATGAAAAAGTGATGAACTGTGACTGAATTACTCATCGTTTTCATACTGAGCTGATTAGAACTCAGTACTTGGTAGAACTTCCATTTCAGTCCATCTGGGATGTTTATTTTCATTTAGGAAACAATTAAAATTCAGGATGTATAGCTAACTAGGCACTTAGACAAAAGAAGACAGGCACATTTTTCAGAAGAAATAATATCCCATCTCTTAGAAAAGACAAAAAACTTACGTTCTTCTCAAAATTTTCAAGAGAAAACTCATTTGGCTTTGGAAAGAATTCAAGCTTATGCATACGTCCAATATTGAGAATAATGTTTGTTCCCTTTTTTACAGGATAGCCGTCAATTACATCATCTTGTAAAGCTTTTCGCATGATCAAGTCCACAACTGGCTGGTATCTCATGCTCTCATAAATAAAATTTTCCACAGTTTTTAAGTTTGGCATGTCATCACTCTGTATGTCTCTGTCACCTGGAGGAATAAAACAGGTAACAAAAGTTGCTTATAGATTTCATGTTTTCATCATACAAATACCAAGCCATTTTTGGAACATTATCAGTTTTTTGAATGGTATGTAGGATCTAATCTAAGTAGCTTGGTATGGGTCACATACTGGGGAATCCTGGTATACTGTTTATTAGCACAGGTCCTAATTTAACCTATCATCTGCTCTAGAGCTCTTCATTTTTATACATTATGAGTCTCTGTCTTGCTTTCTTGTCAATAAMAAAACTCCAAAAGCCCTTTCCCCATCTGGAAATCAGGTCACTGCTGAAAGAAAACTGTACTGTAGCATCACAGACTTGACAGCTCCTTCTTACCTGTAACAGTTTCGATTTCTCTTATCATCTCCTCTTCCACTGTGGGGTGTTCTGCAATCAGGACTAGCATAAAGAAGAGAGTCACAGAGAGAGTGTCAGGAGCAGCGATCATCATCTCCAGCACGCACTGGTTCACGTTCTCAGCAGTCAGATCTCCACGGTTCTGAAAAATCAAAAGAGGAAAAGATTGATTACTGGCTTCCGATTCCAACAAAAAGACTTATAGCAGTAGGAAGGGAAAGATCTAGTATATATGCTTGGAATGAAAGTTGAAATCCTGTTCTTCAATGTCATATGCTATTTAGCATTTACTTTTTGTCTTTTAGAGAAAAAAAAACCCAAAATCTATGTTTTGATGGGTGTGTGTGACCTTACAGAACAGCAAGAGTTTGTTCTTAGCTCAGATCATTATTAATTTGTTACCCTTCTTTGCAAGGTTCTTGGGCTGCCAGGGATTATGCAAGTTAGAATTACATATGACGTGGTGCCTTGTGAACAAAAGATGATATAACAGGATAAAATGCAGAGTTTTATGAAAACATGGACAGGCTTCCTAAATACAGTTTAAGCCATTAAAAAAAAAAAAAAAAAAAAAAAAGACAAGCACTTCTTCCCAAAGATGCACCTATTCAAGATTTTAATCGCTCTTAGGGTATCCCGTAAAATGATTCATTTTATCTCTTAAAAATTACATGACTTTGAGATAGATACAGGATTTGCAACTTAAACTTAATGTATTCTTATTGATAGGTGAATGTTAGAAATTCAAAGTTATCAGYGTTTTGGTGTTAATTGCCAATACCTGGGCAAAAATAAGCTGGGATGCAAAGTCCATGTGATCGTCTAACTTATCAACAGTGGAAAGCTTTTGTCGCTTCTGTTCTATTAGGATTTCCATTGCTCCTTTCAAATCCTTGCTGAAAACAGATAAAATCCATATTGATAAATATTTGCAGACTTTCAGTATGTGTTAGAATATGACCATAAACTTAGAGATTATGCCAATAAAAACTTATATGAATGGAAGAAATTGCTGTACAACAGTAAAACAAGGTGGATTGCCTTTAGTATTCAAAAAAAGTGATTTTTGCTCTTAAGTGAAGTCTTGAGAACATTGAATTGCTGTGTAACAATATTTGTGTAATTGCATGTCATATAATTGCAGATATTCCAGCAAAGAGTAAGAAGAACAGTACAGTAAAAAGTCAAAGATCTATGTTAGTTTGGAAAAAAAAAAGTTGCACAAGGGAACTTCATACTGAGAGAAGCCATATTCTACTTTTTTTTATAGGACATGTTGAAAGGGATGTATGCACATTTATTAATAAAGAGAYATTGTTTAAGATTGGTATTATCGTTTAGTGATATTAGAGAATGTGAAAGATAATCGTTAGAAAAAATACACAAATAAAAACATTGTGTTGAGAGTAGATTTAATCTGTTACTCTATATAGACTAATTGATGGTATATTTAGTCTATACTTTATAGTCAGCGGGATTTCGGGATTTCTTCCTCAGGTTTTTTATTTCTAGAGCTTTTCTGTTACTGGGTAGGAAACTTGGTCTGTATGAGAGTAAGTGCATTTAAAACATTAAATCCAGTAAGGTTCTCATTTGTTGTATAAATATTTTGGTGGGTAAATTTGGACTGAATAGGCCAAGGCTTTAACTCATTCACTCAGATCAGCCCCTTGTAGCAGCAGCAGCAAATCCTGTTCTGTTGCTGTCTTGGACGTGCAGATAAAGTGGACGTTAGCCAGCCACCTTTGCAATTTTCATAGTTCGTTTATTTTCTAAAGAAAGAGAGCAAAATATTAAGATTTTCCTAGAAAGAATCTACTCAAATGATCTGTAAAATTGTTGATACTTACACTGCTTCTTCATATTTCTTGCACAGCCAAGAAATCTTAAAAAAGATATCAGGCTTTAATAAAAGTGCTTGCCAAGCATCAAAGTAGTTCTGAATCTTAAGCACGATGGCACTTTCTGAAAATASAAGTTAACAAAGAGCAGTGAAAATTGTAAATTTTAATAGCTAAATAACACAAATGCTTCGGAAAAATTACTTTCTACCTCCACTGAGCGCATAAGAATTTGATAAGCATTTTGTTTAAATATGTGGTAGATAAGGATAGGAAACATTTGTAGCACACTATAGAAAAAGTATAGCTCTTTAAAAATCCATGTTAGGCAGCTGAAAGGAGACAGCTGTGTGACAAGCAGAGCCTAATCTTCCCATAGGAGTGCAGATGAGGAAAAATTCTGTTGCAGCATCTTGAAATGTGGCAATCTATACCTCATGGAAAGATTAATTTTCTCAAGTCTTTTCGAAATTGTAAAAAGAATAGAAGACTGAGAAACTGTAAGATGAACAAGGCAGCCACTTAACTAGTTGGAAAGATTTCTGATTCTTACGTGCATGTAATGCTGGGATTGCACCAACTCAGTGCACCAACTCAGTGTACTTGCTCTTATTTGCTTGAGTGTTACAAGCTGAATACATATTTTTGATCACATAAAATTCTCTTTTACAACTAGAATTATCTAATATTAAATCAATTTCACTTATTTGAAAATACCAYTCTATTTCCTGAAACTAAATTTTTGAGTGATGAGAGAGAGAAGTTTTTCTTGCATTTGCACTTTAGATCCATGGCAAGGCATATGAATAAAGCTACCAGTACCATCCAAAGGGATCCCTAGAAAGAGCTTGTTAGAGGTATCGAGCATGATCCGTCTCATAAGATTCAACACGTTGATGTTTCCCATTTCCGTAGTCACCTCCTCCAGCTTGTCCAGGTGATTAGTTGTTGATTCAACACAAATCGCTATCATACGCACAAGACCAGGACCGGAGAGAGCTGAAATACATATGCAAAATGATCAAAAGACTGATAGATTTTTATACCTTTCTAATAACTTACCTACTGAAAATAGGGTTGCCAAGGATATGTAAAGCATTACAATCCAAGTAGATTATGGATCCTCTTGGATTATGCATTACATGCACATGGATGTAATGAATGGCAGTATGTTGTATTTTGGCCAACTGTGGCCACCTGTGGACAATGGAGATAATATCATGGTGTTTTTTTACATTTTAAGAATTATAAAACAACAAAAAAATAGTGGTCAGTTCTTCTGCTGTTTGATTTGGTGAAATGTTATGACAGACTCCATCTGGAACAGGTTTAGACATTTTCTGGGTGATTTTGGAAATCTTGCCCTGAATACCATGTTTAAATTCATAAGAATCGCTGTAGTTGCCTCGCAGATATTATTTTAGTAAATATATACAGATAAATATTTTGTGTTTGTAACTCAATCAGTGTTGCAAATACGAGAGAACTGGTCATTCCAGGAATGAGTACAATTTTTTTTTAATCCTTTTTTTTTTTTCCTGTCTTCAATCAGTTTTTCAAAAAAACTCAAGTAGGAAAGGCCTAGGTGTCAAACAGAAGCCTAGACAACAACAAAAGAAAATGGAAAATTTTAAACAGCAAGTGTTTATTTTCTTTAAGGTCTTATTTTTAAAATCTTAAAATCATTATCTTATCCATTTTACTTTCCTTATTCAGGTTTCAGAACTGCTATCAATAACTACTGCAGCCCCAGCTGATGAGATTTTTTTCCAGACCTGTGAAGTCTGCAGAACAAAAAGTAATAAGTGGGGTAGTTTTTAAGGAAAAATGTTGGATCATTGAAATTACTAATTCTAATGATCTACAAACATTGAAAATTCCCAGGTGAGTCCAGAAATTACAGATTTAAATAGTATCATTGCAATTGTTATGTAGTTTTCTATTTAAGTTCTAATTAATTATATATATTGGATCAATTTTTTATATCTTATTTGGTCTTGTTACTACATTAATTCCTAGTGTGTTAAATAGATTAACAAATAGTGTTGTAGTGCTAAACAAAAAAATCATTTTTGAACTGTATGCATGTTTTTTTCAGAAGAGATAAAATTCTTTGAATTCATTTGAASCTGGGATGGGAAGTGTCAGACATCTGTATTGGTGTCAGTTGATAGAATGTTGAATGCTAGACTTTAAAACACTTGAAAACATAGGGATAATTCAAAATTTAGTTTTAATCTGAAGGGATTTAAAATCTGCAAAACTATTTCAAGACTAATATAAATAACATACCAAGCAAAATAAATGCGAAAGAATATATGCAATAAAATATTTCTGTGAGATCCACTTTCTGTAATTTGATTAGGAAAGGAACAACTCGTGTTTCCTATAAGGTGGACTATTTGCTAAAGTATATATTAATGTATACCTGATTTACCTTTGGTGAAAAAGGGTCGAATTTCCTTCCAGTGTGCTGGGTTGTTATTAAATATTATCCCATTTTCATACATGCCAATGCACTGTAATCCCAGTTTGCTCCCAAATCGAGAAACATAGTGCCAATGTTTCATTACATGGAACACACTGGAGGATCTGGAAAAGAAATGGAGTTAAGAAAAAAATATATATATCATCATTAATACATATGAAAAATTCTGCCAGCCATAGGGAATTCAAATCTCCTGACGTCCGGTGTACTTTGTAAAACACTAGAGAAGTACTCCCCAGGTGAGAACCACTGACATAGAAAATTAAAGWTTATATTACAAAGGTAAGATATCATTTACAACATATATATTGTAAATGATAACAGAGTGTAACTGAAGATGATGTGTTTAATGTTTATATAGGCTTCTATTCCTTTTATGCTAACGGTAGAGTTGATTTCCCACCTAACTTCTAACATTTCCAGAGGTGTTAAACATTGTGTACTACTGATTTCCCTTATCCCTGGCAAATATTTTGCGAGAAAAGGCATAGCCATACATATACATATCCATACATAGAAATTTGCTGCAAATACCTTATCCAAAATGACATTTGTTGCTTCCTTAGACAAGAACAAAATTTGTTTATTGCTTGTAGGCAGGAACTGGGTAGGTTTTTAGGAATATGCTTCCTAATTTTCCCTCAAGTTTTTTAAAAGCACAGACAAATTTGGTTMATCTTGACATATTCAGTATTTGTGTTATATAAGACTTTAGAGTTCTTTGATTTTAAATAATCTGACAGTTGATAACAGACTTTATCATGTGTATTAAATTTTAGTTATACTTTTTTTAGCTGTTAACTTTTAGGCGTGTATTGAAAGAACAAATATACGTACATAATTGATTATGCAGCATCATAATATTAACAAGTAGAATTATTCATAAATTAATCAAATATTAAATTGAAAAATAAACTTTATAATACCAAGTACGTGGCATAAATATTTCTGAAATAGAAAMGTAGGGAAATTCGGAATATGTACTTCTCTCTTTTTCAGTTGACCAAGTTCATTTAAACACTGTGTCCAGTATTACTGTTTTAAAATATCATATCCTTTAGAGGGAGCTAGTATCTTAGAAATGCTAACCTCATGACAACATGATCAAATTAAAGTTAACAAAAGGAAATAAAATCAGATGAGCATTAAAATTATAGCAAGCACCATACTGTACACCATATTGTATACTCTGTGGACTAAATCCAGATTTGTTATTCTGGGTTAATTTATTCTTTAGCTGGAAAAAGTGGGAAGGTTGACTTCACCAGTACCAGCATTTCACTGTAGTTTAGCTTGAACAGAGATCAGTGAATGCCAATATACTAAGTGATACCAATGAACACAGAGGAAGGCTTGGAGTAGCAATGGAGAGCAGTGTGCTTGCAGCTCCAACCTGCCAAGGGGCAGAGCATTTTCTCTTTTTAGTACACTTCTACACATCTGCTTCCATTTCTAATTGTCTTAAAGGCATTTGGATGTTAAAGAACATGATCTAATAAAGCATTTTCTGATCACAAAAACAAAGCCTGGAATTGTGATAGCCATTCCAAGAAAAGGTGCATATACAGTGCATATTTATGAGGAGAATATTAATAAAGTATTAAGGAATGATTCTGAGATATGACCTTGTATGTATGTATGTTGACCATAGTTTGAAGTGTTCACTGCATCATTTTTATTTACCAGCATTTCTGGTGAGTTGTTAGTCATTTAATACAGAAAGTGTTAAATTACCTTATATTATAACAGAATTTATATGATCAACACATTATGCAGACATTAAGTAATTGATCCTTATAAAACCTATGTAGAGTAGGAGGGTAAACTTTTCCTATCAGGATTGTCTGCTTTTAGAGAGGTTAAAACGGAGATGAGGCCGACTTGCTCAAATCCTCACGGCAAATCCTGCTCTGTACTAAATTGTCTTTCATATGTTCTTTTATATAATATAGCTGAATATAGATTGATATGCTAGATAAAAAGATAGTGATTTTTATCTGTTATGTCTGGAAACATTGTTACTTTTTTTGTTCCTGCATAGTTATGTTAAAAGCTCTTTTTCATCAAAAGCTGTGATTAGCCTTATTAATTGCACACATCCTGTAATACTGCATTTGCTTAACCGCCTTGCTGAACCATAGCCATAATCTTCAGACATTACTCTTACTTTAAGGAGAACCTAAACAAGAATGAAGGAAACTAAAAAGTGGATTAATTCTRCATTACAGACAATCAGGCTAGGTTCCTCTATAGTGTGTAATCCTAATGTTACATGGAGCAGTGAAAGAAATATTAAATATTTTTTTKGGGGGGAAGGGGGAATGAGACTACAATGCTTGATCTTTTATTCCACAAACAAAATGAGTCAAATTTGAAGTCTATATGAATTCTCTCATTATAAAAGACTAAAAGATACRAAAAAGATCTGTGAATAGCAGGAAGTAAAAGATTTTTAGCAATTCTTGAAATAATATTAATTCTACTTTAGAAAGTTCAGAAAAGGGCTGTAAAAATATGGGAAAACTCTTCATATTATTAGAGAGAGAAATATTTACTTGCTAATTATAAATGTTTCTTCACCGCTGATCCAAACTCTCACAAATTCTCCATATGTCTTATTGTAATAGTTGCAGGCATTACCTACTCCCATCCAAAGAAATCTGCCRTGTGAGATAAGGGGGCCAATGCCCATACAGTATCCAGGCCCTAAGAAACAGGATAACAAAATTATGATCTTAGCAATGCACCAAGACAAGAATATGTCTCTGAGCGTCATTCTTTTCACATAACTTTTTTACATTACAGTCAAGGTCTGCATTGGACACTTTATGTAAAATTGCATGTTGTGTTCTTTGTACTCAACGAAGTTCTCAGCTGCCTCTGCTATGTCATAGCACCAAATTTCCCTCCTAAAACAGGAAAGAAAGTGGAGAGTACGGGAGATAATTTCCGTAGTCTCAGAATTTGTTTTAGGAGTTTTTCATTCTTTCTTGCTCAGTTTGCTCTTTATAACGTATATGAAACATACATCTACATAAATAAAGTGCCTACAAAATATTGTTTGAAAGAATTGCAAGCTAGTTAAGAATCTAGGCTTTACTACTAAGAATCAGAAGAGCTCAGGTTTGTTTAAATACCTGTAAAATTAAGGTAAATCAATTTAGTTCTCTCTTATTGAACCTATCAAGCATCTGGGCAGAAGGCACAACCCTCTGTTTTATTCATGTGCCCCTGGGTTAAAATTACTGACGAGGATTGTCCCTGACTTACACCATTTCAAGGTGTGGGTGCTTTTGTTTATGCAGTAGATCATTGCATTGAATCTGTTGGAGAATAGGCTGAATCCGTGATACCTGCCATAACCCCTCGAAAATATTATAGCAACACCCCTCTGAATGGGAAACTAGTTGATGTTTTCCTGTTAAAGAACATCTTCAGTACTAAACAGAGGGAGAAAAACTGATAAATTGATAAAATCCAAATAATTTCCCAGATATTACTCTTTGTTGCCAGTAAAGACAGYTTGGAAAGGATTAGATGTACAACGTATAAGTCCAAAATGCATATGAAAATATAAACTAYACTTAGTTAAAATGATATATTTTTTTCTAGCATATAATCAATAAAGAAAAAAAAGTCACTTTTATACAGTCAAGCTACCTTTATTATAGAAGGTCTGAGTTCAAATATAATATGTTAGATTTTCCTTTCACCAATTATGTTTTAAATATCTCTGTTATTTAAACTGACTTATTAGATTTCCGTAACATGCAATTATTATTCAGCATTCCCTCATTCATTTGAGAAACGAGAGAAATGCTTTAACAGCTTCAGGGGAATACATAGCTAAGATTAATTTACCTGGTATTGATGATGTTTCTTCATGATTCCATATTAGAAAGAGAAAACACATGAGAAGGAGTATGGGCACTGTGGCCATTGGCATCAGCTCTGGTACCAGGCTGGTGATGTACTGCATTAGATTCAGAGTTTCCAATGCCATCTTTTTCAAGAGATTCTGCCTTGCTTTATAGAGACAAAGGTAGAAAGAGGTTGAGTTTCCAAACTCGAAAATATATTCAGGCGCTGTGGATACCTCACAATCCCCCTGCAGGTCCTGTAAATGAGCAAATTAACTCTTGTAGTAGCTTTATTTTATAATGAGATGGTTGCTTGGACTGTTTGCCAGGACAACCTACATCACAAGTCAAAACAGACATGCAGCAGACACTCTTGCTTGGAAATTGCAAAGCTTTGATGTCCTTGATATTGAAGCTAAGTTTTGGATACTTTGGCTGATAGACCTTTTATCTCTGATATTGCCTTGGCTGGCCAATAGTAAGGCTAACTCCTCGCAAATTTCTAACCAAAACACAAGAAATTAAACTTTCAGCACATGTGGAAGCATTTGCAAGCTTTCCTCTCGGTTATTTACCCTTTTTCCTTCCTTTATGCCTTTAGTGTTTGTTAAAATCTTTGGATTTCCAAAATAATTACTTTGCACTTCTCAGGAAAGAAATATACTGTATATCAGGCTGTTGGCTGAAGCAGTGTATGAGCTTTTTTTTTTTTTTTTCTCTTTTGTTTTTCTTAATAATCAGCCTTTGAGTGAAGTTTAATGCATTTCTTCATGTTTCTTCTGCTAAATATCTAGAAAAACAGTGTTTATTGGAACACATGAGATCATGGACTGCCTGCTGCCATATTTCCCTTCAGGCAGCAACCAGTATTTGGCAAAAGGAAGGGAAAAACAAATGTTTGGAAGGAAACACAGATAAAGGCCTGTCACATATTGGGGAGTAGAAGGATTCCTTCAAAGACATTTTGTGGTGCAAACCTTTCAGTTACAATTATTGCTCCAGTATTTTGGGTCGTTATTGTTAAATGCTTCCAGTGTTTTTGTGATTCAAAAGAACATTGATATAATATGCCAGGAGGCTCTTTAGAAATACACATGATATTCTAGCAGCTAGCAGTATGCGTCTTGTGTTGCATGTTTAGAAAATCTTGTATCTTTAACAGGTGCAACTGTCATCCTGTCTTCCATGTTCTGAAGGTTCCTGTTTAGCTGTGAGAAGCGTTTCTGACCATCTAATGTTTTTAGTAAAACTAATGTAGTGCTGCACACTAATAATATTTCTAGTAAAAATCCTAGCCTTACATTACTCTGAATGTTATTCATTACCACAACAAAAGTGTTCCCTTAGTTTTAACTMTTTCTCTCACTTTGAGTTTATGGTATTATAGAAAGAGATAACTATTTTTAGGGTGTGCAATTTCCCTTTCTCATTCACTTTCTTATTTCACTTTGAATCAGGTAAGCCTAATCTCTGTAGTCCATTGGGAGCTACAGCACACTCAGCCGCTCTGTTAGTTGTGGTTTGTTTGTTTTCCCTCTTCAAGAGACTCAGGTGCTTCAGTCTGAGATTCACTGTTTTGGATCAATTCTTACTTGCTTGTATGGCAGGTGAGGGCAGAAAAGCTTTTAAAATCAAATAGTGGAAGGAGACCGATTACAAGGAAATGCTTTTGGGACACTAAGTGGAAACACACAATATCTGCCAGCAGAGGGCATGCAGTTGTTGCAGTGTAAGACTTGAATGTAAGGTGCTGTGAGAAAATTCTATCTTAAATCCTTGCAAAAGGATGGCGAGTCATGACAACATCTACAGGAAACAAAGATTTGTTCAATATAGCTACCTGACAAATCTGTCAGTGCCTCTCGTTTCCCTTTTAGCTTTGTATCTAATGTTTGTGTTAATAAAATAGCAAGAAAGTGTATCACAGTTGTGATTATTTTTAGAAGGAGCTCATAAGACTGAAAGAAAACTGTTGAAGAACAATTCCTGACTGTTGGAATTCTTTCCTCACTTGTTTCATCTGTAGCCAGGGACAATATCATCTTCTCCTAATATGTTTATGCCCTGTTAGAAGCACCTGAAGCTGAATCTCAGTTATAAATCAACCTGTGTATTACTAGCATCTGACTTAGGCTTAGCTAAATAGTTTGGGAGAATAAAACCAGTGCTTTTAATAGATTGGTTTCACACAAATATAACTCTTTTGGCTTATATAATTTCAGTAACCTTTTTTTTTTTTTTTTTTTTTCCTCTCTAGTTAAAATTATTTCTTTTCCTTTTACAGAAGTTAGAACAGACTTTGCTCCTTTTCATTCCATGGAGATTGAGGTTTTCATGCAGAGTGCAGACACTCAGCCTTCCACGGATGGGTATGTCCCTCAATTCTGTTGTGGTTTCACAATTAGAATGCTAATGGTAAGGAGTGGTTTTGTTAGGTTTGTTTTGTGGGTGCTGCCTGAATGTGAAGACAGCAGCTCCCTGCAGATCTGCACTGCTATTTCAGTTTGCATTAGGAGCATGCTTTGGAAGGAAACACTCACCTCATTCCCATTTGATGATGCTTTAGTTGATATTGCAGAGYCATTTCAAAACATGCACCCTGGGTTCTTTTGGATGAAAATAGATCAGATAATGGGCTCCAAAGCTGCATCTTACGCACCCCAGCTTTTAATGGATTTTCAGACCACAAGACCAGGTTAGAGCTACTCTGAAGTGAACCTCCCTGAATTATATATAGTGTTCCTGTTAGATCACAGTGCTTGCTGGAACACAGACAGAATCTTTTCATAAATAAAATACTTGGTTTYGTTTGTTTTAAGCATGCAACCATGTTTTGCCACATTAGTATTAAAGTACTTTCAACTGAATGAGAACTAAGTCTGATTTTAGCTGCATATCAGATCTGACTTGATGCTGAAGTTCTCTAAAACTATTCCAATTTTGTCTTCAAACTGTAGATTTTGTTGCAAAATAAGCAATCTTAATCCTAGCTGTTGAATAAGAAGTCATATATGGAACCACTGTAAGATTAGTTGTAGTTGTATGGAAGCTATTGCCAGAGTGATTAAAAGAATGCACCTTCTKGTTACATGGTTTCATTCTTTTTAAAAAATTAGCTAACTTGTACTACATAATTGTCACTGGGTGTACAGCGTATACCACTGAACTAAACCTTTGTAAAGGGATTGTCTTGTTCCCTTGAATGTCAAGGGAATTTGAAGTTGAAAATGTATTAGTTTTTTTTAACTTGAGAGCGATTACTATCCTCGTAAACTGAGCTGGAGAAGTATTTTGTAACCATCTGATTTGAGGTGTTTGCTTAGTGCTGCCCTACAAATGGCTCCGTGATTTTCTGTCATCCCTTCTAACACTGCAATATTCTCTAGATACAATAAGGATGTACCTGACAGGTTTCAAACACAATTTATTAGCCATCTGATAYTGTTACTCTCCTGATTTTTTTTGTCTATAGTGACAGTATCTTCTTCCCTTTACACTTGTGTGTGTTAATGAGCCTTTTTTAAGAGATGTTGCGTATGTTATCTGTCTTATAACAAATCACTTGGAAGCTGTGTCTTCTTGAATTTCATTTCCAGTTAGAATGTGCAATGCAGCCTTTGAAAGTTACTCGTTTATATTACTGTGCTTGTGAGAGCACTATCATAGGTCTGAATCCTACTTCTCATTCAAAGCACCATAAAAGAAAGTTAATTATGGTAAGATCTGCAGATTAGGGAATGAATACTCTGCTTATAGTGACCCTTTTCAGTGATTCTGAAAGTTCCCATCAGCAGGCTAAAATCCGTGCAGTCATAGGTCTATCACATCTAATGAATTTTCTATGGAATTTTATTCTAGAAATTTAATGATATTGAATGATAATTGTASTCCTGTAGCATTATTTTGTAGCAGTGGCTTAATACAAAATGAATCTAAATTATACTCTTGAGTATATCTCCTGTTCAGTGTAGAGGAAGAGAGAAGGAAGARGCAGTAACAGAAGAATGGAAGTAGGAATTTAGTAACAATCAGCCTGACAATCTGAAGAGGCCCTTGACAAGTAAGGGAAGAGGTAGGAGACTGACAAATTGCTGTCTGAGGGTGAGTGAGACAGAAATGCAGAACACATCAGCTGCTGTGGTAGTGAAATAATATGCCTGTACTGTGAGATAGAAATAATATTTACATTTGATATCTGCTGTTTTTTTGCAGTTGCAGTTTTAATCTTGATGAGTCTTCTTATGGCAGTGTTGTCTTGTTTCCCAGGGGAATAATATTGTATTTTTCTGAGCATTTTTGGCTCTATGAGTTGCCTTCAATGTCACTTCTAAAATGCTTCTACATGGTTGGCTATATGATAACGGTGGCTACCAATGACTCATACAAAACTACTAACAGTACTTAACTTTTCTTCTCTGCCTCAGTGGCTGCACAACTTGTTTTTWTCACCCCTCCTACTCAAAGTACCATAAGATTTGCAAGGTGCAGAGATGGTTTAACTGCAACATGTTTGTGTTCATGCTATTTATAATTCCTGTTATTTGAAGTCTGATTAATTAGTTTTCTGAGCACTGAGAGCTAAAGATAAATTGTGGCTGGGACTTAACTGGTTAATACGGATAGATTCTATCAGTGAGGAAATAYATTAAAAATATCTTCTGTGAGTATAGGAGTTTTATTCTTGATTATTTCTGTATGTTTGGATAACTGCAGTAAAGATTATGCTTCCTTTCTTTGCCCTCATAGGATGATTGTAACCTTTATCACATGGAACTGAACGTTTTTGTATCTTTCATTCCTTGTCAGTTACTGGGATAGGTTTTGGGTTAAATCAGGAGCTGTCACAATTCAAATGGGGTTCACTTACGTCCACATTTAGATTTCACAGAGAAGCCAATTTGAAATCAGTGTAGTGAGCTTTGAGCTGTAATTTCTGCAAGATGATAGTAAAAGGGATAATGTCCTGGCTCCTGTTCTTGTAATTTACTCAAGGCCTTCCAAATAAGTTAATGGATTATTTTAGTTAAGTCTTTTTTTTTTTCTCTCCATGCAATCAACACTTGAGTTTGTCCCTCAAGACCTATTTTAACTTAGGCTAGTACTTGGTTCACCCTATTGTGTATTTGCTTACAGGTAAATGTAATATATAAGACTAATATAAATAAGAAGGATACTGAAAGATAACTGTGTTTTATCAGATTAGGCCTCAGACTCCAATGAGTTCTCTCATAGACTTCTAAATATTAGTGATCAAATAGAATGGAAAACGGCAGTCCTTTTCAAAAAGATGTTTAGTGAGAAGCTGATAAGATTCAGACTTAAGTCTTTTGAATGTGAATTTGCATAGATAACCCAGAGTACCTAATAATAAGAAAAATAATCACATGCTATAAGTTTAGTGTAGAATGTAAGACAGCCTAAGAAGGATTTTTAAGAATATGCATAATGTTATAAAAGATGGCTCAACCACTCATTTAGCACAGGATTCTCAACATTTCTAAAAGCACAAAGCTGCTACAGATTTGATGTTTCCATATAACCAAGTGTTGACCATGATGTTAATTTATTCTTGAAAATGCTACATGAACTTGGAGCTTAGTGAGCTTTCAAAATAAAGCCTGTAATATGCTGTCAAACTGGGGCGAGCCAAGGTAACCCTCTGAAAGTGTTGATCCAAATGTATTCCAGAAATTGGTAGTGATTTTGGATGGCTAAATTGATCTTCAGAGAATGAATGCCTACAACTTGAAAAATTCCTTCCTATTAGTGTGTTTAGCATCCAAATTAATTAGCCATTTCTAMAAACCGTGGTTATCTTTGGCAAGCAAGTTTTGGATTGGTAACGTGCCCTGTGTAATTAAAAGCTCAAGAATTATCTCTCTCCCTCTCAAGCCAGTGTCCAGACTAGTGAAAATATATGTGTTATTTTTGCATAAGTGACTGCACAGTGAGGATTTCTGCTTTTTGAGCAATCTGTAATTATTGTAACTCTGATTTTCCTTCAGAAGAATAATGATCTAAAATTAGAATTTGGACCTTGAAGTTTTAATTGCACTCTGAATGATCTGGAAAAATAACTTGTCAATTTTATTACTATTCAAATAAGGTCTCATTGTTGCTTAGGAACTAGCATAATGTTCAAGATAAGTACTATCAACAATAGATGATAAAACAAGTTTCTTCTGAAACATGTATCTCCTGAAGCAGAATGAATATATCAGTGCACATAAACCATCAAAAAGAGTTATGGAGATATACAAACTTCTGCAGTATTGGTAAGGCTATATTTTACTGCTCCTCTGTCTAAAAGTTTCCTTAGAACAACATAAATTATACTCAAAACTAATCAGAAAATGAGTTGTGGATAGCTGAAATATCTCTCTCTCATATAGACAGCTTTTAATCAGGTTTAACTGTAGCTTAACTAACGTCAGTTTACTGTCACTACTGAGTGGGTGATTTTGTATTTAGGGTAGGTAGAAGGCAGCTTTCTTGGTAAAAGTTACATCTCTGCCATGGAAATTTTATTGCTAGCAAATATTTTGTCTAGCATAAATAGATAGTTGATGCAGAAGAGTAAGATAAAGGTAACTTTATTCTCTCCACTATAAATATTAAGTATATGTCAAAGTATGTGAACTAAACCTGAAGGAGTTTGGAGTTTTGAAATGGAGAACCAGGACTAAAGGAGAATATATGAATATTCTTAAGTCATTTCCCATTCAATATTTTTCCATCCAAAATAACCTGGAACTAAGATATACTCTTCTAAAGAAAGCCTAAGACCTTTCTAAAGATAGCACTTTTCTGTAGCAAACACAAACTGAGAGAAGTCAAGCCATGAGACAATTAACCAATTTTTTAAGTCAATTCTGGATTTATTCTACTTGATGACCTCTTTTAACCTCACTGATAATAACCTCACACTGCTGTGACACTGATGCTTGGAAATGTTTGTTAATCCAACTGAATAACTCTGACTAATTCTACACTGCTATACCTTGTACCTGCTGGCAGTGTCCATTCCATCCTGTGTAGTCATTGCTAACTCGGTTGTGGTACACATCTTCATAAGAAGTGAAATCTACTTCAGAGCACATAGAAATAACGGAAAGTTCCTTTTAATTAATAGAGCTTGCCTCTAAAAAGTCTGAAAATACTAATATTCATTGAAATAATCTAAACAGTTTGAAAAGTTGAGTGAACACTTTCCAGTGGTGACTATTCTGCAAGAGCATTGTGCTAGTGTTGTGCCATTAAAAAAGAAACTTAAAATGCCGACAAAATATATAACCTTTTTTTTTTGCTATTTTAATGCCAAGGAGTTTGTTTAAGACTTGTAGATTTTCTACTTAAAAGTCTCTATTTTGATAATGTCAACATACCATTTACATTAAGTTAATTACAATAACTCTKATCAAAGAATCCTTCCCTCTTAAGAATAAAAGTATAAACATTTTGGTAATGTCCAAGTCCCACTGTTTGAAGAAAAAATGCTAGAAGATGAATTAACAAATTACCTGTGTCCTCTTCTTACTTCTTGATTTTACCTGCGAAGAGTGCTATCTTTGCAACTGATGTGCTCCTGTTAAAGATCTGAATAGGTTTTCTGGAGATCACTCTGTGTGGCATCTTTTATGCAGGTGCTTCTYGTTGCTAAGAGAACAGTTGCTTAGAGATGGAAGTTTGTTTTTTGTTATAGATCAGGGGCCATTGCAATTGGAAAGAGACTTCTGTAATTTTACCTCTATGTCTCAATGTACCTGCTGAAAAACAGCCAGTGATAGAGATGCACACTGTAGATTAGAATCGTGAGCAAAGAGCAAATCACAGAAATAAACAAAGTTTATAATTATGTTTGAAGGCWGGATCAAAGATGGATTTGGCACTTAAATGGAGGAACAACTGACAAATATTATAAATCCCGTGCTTAGCACATCTGAATGTATTATCAATTTCCATCAAGAAGGAAAAAAGTTTGCAGGAGTCTATGCTGAAATTAAGACAGGTGAATTTCTAGATAACTTTTAGTAATATACAATCCTGTGCTGACAATGGKAAGATCTTAATAACTATCCTATGTGTTTATGTGTATATTGAGTTTTCCCATATATTCCTGTTCTCTAGAATTACTGTACTAGTGAAGGCTGTTTTCCCTGCTTTGTCTTTCCCTGCATCTGTTTATTTCTGTAGCCTTGGGCAACTTTGACAAACTTAACTTCTATAAAWTTACCCCAATGATTCTCAATAGACTATTTTGTGAAACAGGTCAAAATCTTTTTTTTTTTTTTTTTCCTGATGCTCTCAGTATTGGGAAATCTAATCCCTCAAGTCTGTTCTCATCAAGGCCACATCATGTCCCCTGGCAGTAAGTTCCTGCATCCTTGTCTTTCACACTCAGGCTACAAATGTAAAAGCTTCTCAGAAAGTGTTTTCGTTCTTCTGAACTCACTCAAGGCCTAAGTATTAGCCTTTCAAAGGGAAAGTAAATTAAAAATTAGAGCACTCTTGATAAGAAAACCCATGTAATGGGTGCAAGGGTCTTATAAATAAAGGACTATGATCTCATTTGGAAGAGAAGCATTTAAGACTTGCATACAATAATTGTAGTGATAGAATGTTATTTTAATTTGCGGAACAGCCGGAAGGGGCATAGAATCTTACTGAATGTGTGGGAGGAGACAGACAGTCTGGGAGGAATAAGGACTGAATTCACAGAGAAACTCTTCCGGTTTGACCGTGACCTCACTGAAGTTACGCAGCTCACACAACCGGGATACAACAGAATTGTCGAACTGAGACTTGAACAGTGGTTCTTTTCTTCCCATGTGCATATGCCCTTCCATCTCTGTTTGTTATACAGAGACTTGTTTACAGGATCATTTCACTGTTTAATTTTCCTGGAATCAAAAGTACACACAGAAATGGGCTGATCTCTAATGAACAATTCTATTGAGTCCCATATTCAATGCTGGTTGAAATAGTGGTTAAAATCTGTTGCATATCATCTTAGGTTATGAAAGTGTTAGAATTGTTTTGCTCTATTTGAAAAATAGAGGCTGTCTAGTTTTAATTTTTAAACCTACCGGGAAAGTTACGTGTTAACACTTGTGTTAACAAGCTGACTGTGTGTTTCACTACTTGTAAACTAGGAATATTTACACTCTGWAAGAGTTAAATTTTGAGGTTGGTTTCAATCCTTTTTTATGTTGCATTTCTAACAGATACTTAATGTGGACAAAGTAATATGAATGGTCTCTTCTGAAGAGAACAGATTCACATGATCTGAAACTGGTTTACTCTGCTCAGTGTTGATTTGGTTCAACTAGCTGAAAGGAAATCCAACTTTAGACTTCACTTGCAATGTGTTTTTTCTTAGCATAAGTCAAACTCAATATTTGATGATTTGATATAGAGGGAAGTTACAAAGCTCAAACCCTGGGGAGGTTGCAACTGTCACTAACTTTGCAGATGATATATTGTTTTATTAGGCATTAAGTCAGKCTGTAGCATTAGAGAATAACATTGCTATTAAAAATGTGCTCTGGGTACTTTCATTATTGCTAAATCACCATGACAATGAAGATTAGCTTAATTTAGAAACACATATGCCCTTAGATATCCTTTATTATATGCACAAATGCAAATAATAAACTACTTATTCATATTTTCAACAACCTTAGAATGCAGGGATTAAAAAGAAGTAAATTTAAGGAATGCTAAACTGTAACCAATTCCTTCTTTGTTAGCGCATGTTGTTTGAAATTTAGGGGAGTTTTAAGGTCCAAGAGTGATCTAACCAGTTTCTTGAATGTGCATCTTTGGAYTCCTTAGGTGACTCTTCCTTCAACAGAAGGATTGCTGTCTAAAAATGGACAATCTGGTAATGTTTTTTATTGAGGCTTCCTTTTCCTGTTATAATGACCTATCTACTTACTGAGACAAAGAATTTGTGTGTGAACCAGAAGAAATGAGGAAGAAGGCATTTGGGTTGGTCACTGAGTGAGCACAGAATGGGTTAGGGAATGCGAAAATACTTGTTTATAGTTAAGCTAGGTTTTGTAAAGACTGACTTCTGTGGGATATATCTTTAAATCAAATAGCGTTTCCATAGGCCAGAGAAAATTTATTTAAGTTCTTTCAGGCCAAAGAATTCCCAGAAATTTCTATAATAGAACCAGAATGTTTGAACTTGTTGTTCATTACAAAGATCTCTAGTTGAATACTACAAATTCTTCAGAGTCTGAGTAGGCATTCGCTGAATTAACAAAGTTCTTTTTTGCAGCTTAAAAATAAGGCTTTTTTTATATTTTACAATGGAGTTTTGTGAAAAGAGGATGCAAAATGTTATTCGTAGTTGAGCATGAGAGTATGATGCCTGAGGAATCCTGAGGTTCATATGATAAAATTGGTTCGAATTTTGTATTAATAACAAGGGCTTAATTCTGATATGGTAGCTGTATAGAAAAAAATTACTGATAACAGAATCACTACAGTGAAACAAGTTGGGTGGAATCAGACTCAGGTTTTTTTTATGGCCTGATGGCTTCAGTGCAGTGACAAGAGTGTGCAGTAAAGAATCTTTAAGATCCTGTTATTTTTACAGCCATTGTCCAGAACTCCCCTTAGTCAAGAATTTCCATTTCCCATTTAGAAGTACTTTTACAAAGAAAACTACCTCTCTTTCCGGTAGTAACCATCTGTAGGACAGGCTGATGAACTTGTCCTCAGACTTTCAAAAACATAAAACCTTTCTGAAATTGCAGCCTAATTGTAAGGTGGTGGTGGTGGGTTATTTTCCCAGTATTTGACAAGAGCAAGAGGCTGACCCACATGCAAGTTCTGGTTTATGGAGGTTATATTGCCATGCTGCTTGACTATCAGATGGATGGATTCTGTTGTCTCTTTGATGAATAATGTTAATTCTGACATATTTGCCTCTGACAAGTGTTTGCCTTGTATTGATAACTTTTTTTTCCAAATAAACTTTCTTATATTCTTCATGCCTATGGCAGTTAGAGGTGAAATATTTTATTAGTAAGACTAAAAGCATGTTATGATTTAGAAAATGTCAAAGACTTATGGAATGCCTTTATGATATGGTAAAAAATTATAATGGTAGGAAGGTGTGAGGAGGGACAGAAATAGCAATCCTATGTATCTGCATGTAGTAATGCTTGCTCTGCTGCCTACATGCCAGCATTTTGCATGCAGCAGCCACGCAAAATRGGTAAACCAAAGGATGCAATAACAAATCCCTGTGCTAAGCCTGCTACGAGGAATATGTATGTTATGCAGATAATCCTGGTAAGATGCTGTTTGGTCTGAATTTATAGGCTTCCACACACTGATTTATCAAAGACTATGCATTCAGAGAAGCAGTGAAAAGCCAATACAGCTCAACCCACATTCCACTCAAAATACATTTTTTTTCCCTTTTTATCCTACTTTGAAGAGAATCAGATAGCTTACCATTAAGCCAYACAAAGAGATCATAAGGTCAGGTTCCAGGAAATGTATTTCAAAGTTGGATTGCTAAGGCTTGACTTATCTCTGCCTACCTTTACCTCAAAATATTCTCACAAAGAATGAGAATATGAGAGTTGTGTATGTTAATGACTTATCCTTGGTGCTAATTCAAGGTTATTGGGAAAATGGTTTCAGGTGTCTGCTGTATTCTCCAATTTTCTCCTTATTTTTTGATGATGAGCTGTGTCATAAGGCTTAATGAATCTACTGGGCTTTCAAATCCTTGTATTGCAGGGTTTTGATGTTGTTGTCTTTTGAAATTAGCATTAAATAGCTGCTAGGAAGCACTATTCTCGCCTACAAAGAAGAATTAAACCTTTTAATTAAGCTGTATTTTTGTGGTGGCTCCACAAGAAAACATGTCTCCCTCTTTGCACGTCAGATTGATAAAAATGGCCTTAAAAAATGAAAGTAAAAATAGAAAGTTAGCAATATGGATTTTTTCTTTCAGTCTGCTTGCATAAGTTCAAATCTTCAGACTACAGCACACTTCAGTAAATGCTACTTATTTTTAAGATAGGGACAGTGTGTTCTTATCACAGGCAGAATCATCTGTAATAAAGCATTATAGGGGCAGGTCATGGATGTGCCAACCAAAATGAACTCCGTATTAAGTATCTGAGTATCCGGAGTATCTTTTACTTGTTAGCTGTTCGGCTTGTTCATGCTGTTTTCTTCTCCGGAGCTGGTATTGCAGCAGGTGAGAAAAAGAGTGAGATCTGAGAAGCACTTTTGTCCTTTCTGGATGCACAGGAACTAGGGAAGAATCTCAGTTTTTTCTCTTTGCSCACAAATATAAAGCTGTAGGCTGGAATTTGACAGCAACCCTTGGGGAAAAAGAGAAATAGAGAGGGAGGTAAAGATGCCTTGAGCATTTTTTTTCCCTTGTAACTGAAAAAAGTGCWTGTAATTTAGAGTGTGTTAGGATGAGCCTTCAGATTTCAACTGATTTCTTTGATAACTACATGGTCTCAAACATGATTGTTCACATCTTGCTCTGCTCTGTAGAACATCAGTCTTACACTGCATTCTCTCATGTGGTGACTGCAATAGAAAAGATAGAGAACTTAAACTTGGAAGTGCCCTGGGAGGCAGGGAACATTCTGTAGAACTTAAACTATTTTTTATTTCCTTAAATGGGTATGCACACTCCCCAGGTATTTCTTATTGTTGTTTATAAGAAGCTGATTTACTCAGTATTTTATCACACTGATTCAATGTTAATACATGCTACTTTTCACAGTAACTGAGCAGTTAGTGYCAGCAAATTAATTGAATCTTTTGTATAGCATGAGGTTTAAAATAATTCCTYATCATAGAATACTTAAGGTTGGAAGGGACCTTTAGAGATCACCTAGTCCAACCCCACTGYACACGCAGGATGTCCTAGAGCATGTGGCACAGGATTGTATCCAAGCGGGTTTTGAAGAKGTCCAGAGAAGGAGACTCCACAACCTCTCTGGGCAGCCTGTTCCAGGGCTTCGTCACCAAAGYGTCTGAAACTCATGAAAAAATGATGGAGAACTTTCATTTCTTGCAGTAAGTTTATTCATGGTATGGTATGTGTAAAAAGTTTGAAGTTCAGCTATGTGAYATTAAGTAAGCACATGGATGTGGGCCCATTGCAATGACTGCAGCCCTCTTTCCTGTAACAAGTAACCTGAGTACACTGTGCTCAATGTGGTTATAAGATTCAGTTTCCTCTGCCTCTCTTTAAGGGGAAGATTCCAAAGAGATAATGAAGAGTGAGGCTAGGTCTTCTTTTCATCCACTGATAAGACTGTCCTCACTTCTGGAGCTTCTCTGTTGCTGCTAACCTGTCTAAAAAATTAAGTGCTGCTTAGCAATGAGCAATTTATTTTTTTCTACTTGAAACTGCAAACAAATCTCTTCCCTTTCTAGAATCCTCTCAGTTTGAATTAGCCTCCTTATCCTCCATAAAGGAATCAAGGTTCCTACTGCCCCGTTACCCTCAGTAACTCTGTTCTCAGCCTTATAAAACTGGTAATAGAACAATGGTCTAAAATATTTGGGCTAACCTCACAAAACACRGAGTACTCAGCTGAATAGTCAGCCCTTTCTTCTCTATCTTGGCACAGAAACAGGAAAAAAGCCTTTGCAAGAGGCATCTCTTCAGTACTGTCCTGCCGCCTTTCTGCATCTCTCTGTAGCATTTCCCTGCATTGCAAGGAAATCCCATATTTTACCCTAGGGTGTTGATATGGATTACTTGAAATGAGTGCCTTCTCTGTTGACAAACTAAGGAAGATCAGGGCTATCCATCTGATTTTTTTTTTTCTTCTCACCATAATTCTAGTTCCTTGACCTATTAAATGGAAAGAYAGGACTGCAGTCTTACAGATTGCAGAGCATTTTGCTGTTTGCCCAGATAATCACTGTGTATTKGCCAGGTCCTGGCAGTAATCTCTCCTTGGATCATTCCAGGATGGCCAATTAATGCCCGTGTAGACCTCCATGTTCTCTTTGTGGGGGTGAATCCAGCAGCTCAAATATTTCTGCTCTCTTTTGGAGCAACTTCTAGAAAAGTGCTCCAACAACCACTTAATTCTTCTAGACCAAGTCATTTCATTTGGTCTTTATTGTGGGAACAAGATTCCAGTGGTTTTTTTTTTTTTTCTTCTGAATGTTGTGTCTTTGATAGTTGTCACTTGGATAAGTAGTAGGAAATTGTAGACATATTTTAACAAATATGGATGCTATACCCCAAAAATTCAAAAAAGTTCAATTTCTGTTGAAATAGGAGTATATCCAAATGTCTAGTGCATATGGTCCCAACAGCAAAAGCTGCCATTTTGAGAGTACTTACAGAAGAGAACATTTTCAGTGCTAAGGGTGCTCAGCACTTATACTTGTTTATAAAATATACAAGACTCAAATATAGCTCRGAAAGAAAGTACAGAATAATATAATGAAAAATAAAGTTCAGAGGATTCAGAACCACCAGAAGTGGTTAGTAGCATTTTCAAGTACTGCTGGTGATTTTGTTACTAGTACTGATTTATCTGTCAAGATAGTAGCCTTGGTTGCATAAGCTCTAAAGTGAGACAGGGTTCAGAGAAGCCTCTCTGTACCTGCTATTTAATCATCTTGCTCTCTGAAGCAGGTCTACAAAAGCATTTTTTGCCCACAGGATTACCTGCTTACAAAAGGCTTTTTCAGAAAACATGTTTTTACTGTTACACAAATTTGTCTGTACATCTGCCCAACTTACAGAGCATTTTGCTACTGATAGTTGCCCTTAAAAGGAAACATTTTTTTCCTATTTGCATTGTTTTGGTGAATATAAGAAACACATTTTTTGAAGTGAAAATAAATATCATAAACCTTAATGAAGTCAAGTTAAAACTGTGTAGTGTTTCAGCTTGAAAATGCTATTTCAATATAATTGCCTGTGAAATATATTATTTTAAACTTCTGGAGAAGTCTTCAGATCCTTAGATCCAGTCTGTAAAGGCTTGAAGTCTGTTCTGTAGAAATACAGGTGCTGCACAGATGCTCTCTTGTGTATGTGTTTGATGGAATGTTCCTATCTTGTGCTATACAGCACAGTGCAGTAACTGTCCACAGAAGAAGCAGCTGGTGAAGGCAGAGTAGTTAAGTGTGATCATGGATCAAAACAACCGAAACTGCCCTTTGGTTGTAAGCTCAGTATTCAGGAGCTCTGAGGGAATCCAGAATGTGASCCAAAATATGTTGCAAACATGTGATCAGTAAGAATTGCCTTTGATGTTCTACCTAGGTCCTTACTAATAAGCCATGAAGTCTAAACAATGCAGAATTACTGTTTTTCCTGCATTTATTGCCTGTGTACACAGGTAAAACAATAAATACATTTCTAGAAAGTAATGACAACAAGCCACACCTGACTTAGGGAAGCCCTACTGAAATTTATCTATGTGCAAATACACATTTCCTGAAAACTATGTATATGTGATGCATGGCTGCATGATTGAAACCCCTAGCATTGCTGATAGGGCTTCAGTCAAGATGAAAGACTGACGTGTAATCAAGAGGAAATCTCCTGGTACATATTCTTCCTTATGATTTAAATTATATTTTAAACTCAGGAGATGCTAGGTGCAGGAGATCTTCTATTAAAAAAAAAAAAAAAGTAAATAATTGAATAAGGATTTAACTGATAACCAGGAGAATCATATTCTGAGGTTCTTTATTTTTATGAATGTTCTTTTTTAATAAACAAGCAAACCCATCATTTTAGCTCTACCTCATATAAAACTGGAGTGCTCAATAATTCTCATCCCTACCTGCCAGCAGGCTCCCTGCATACTTGTAATAGACAGTGATATAATTCTTTAAGATATAAAGACAAAATCACCTGTGAATAACAACATTCATTAAAAAATTAATAACTAAGAGCTTGGAAAATTATGACATGGTTTCTGAGAGAAGAGTAATTTCTGATTATCTGTCATTACTGATGCAAAGGTYCAAATCTCAATTATCAGTAAGAAAAACAGTGGAAAGAGTATGCAATTTTATGCCAGAGTGACAGAAATGTCTAAAAGGAAAATGCAAGTTATCAATATATGCTTGAGAATCATAAACATTTTTGCTACAATCTCAACTAAAGTATTTCCTTGAATATCTTATTAATTGGTTGTTTCATTAGGATAGGTACTAGCGATTGTAGAAAAATGCAGTAGAAAAGCAGAAGAAAAACAATTTGTGTTGCTTTGCCAGTTATCTGTATTTATCCTCTGATGATATCATTAGACAACACTTGTCTGCTCCAGTTTCTGTTTTATGGAAACTAGGTTTACGCAATACAGGTTACATAGCRAAAGATAATAGCTTAAGGCCAAAAGTCCATATAGCAGAAAAGGCTATAGAGCAGGAAAGTTTCAGCTCAGCTGTCCGAATATTCTGATACTGTCGTCTGTAAATGTACATGCCAATACAGCCTCATACTGCTCTCAGGAATATTGTTTGGCCTGATTATTGCTCCCAGTCTCTTCCTTCTAAGAGGACCTGGGCGCCTCCGGAAGGGAAGGTGTTCAGCACCATTGAAACTGCAGTCTAGTGGCAGCCAGGCTGTCATGCACATTTTCTTGTGACGTTTTTCAGTGTTTGATAAAATGACTCTTTTCTTAAAAGTCTTTCTGACTTGATATACTTGTTTAGAAAAGCACATTTTTAAAGCCATGATTCATGGCTTGTCCTTTTGTGGTGCCTTCAGATCTTTTCCTGTGGCGACAAGGAACTTGAATTCAGACAGTGCACTTGGAGAGGCTCCTTCCCAGACTTTCAATGTGCCAAATTGCTTGCCGTCGACGTGGGCTGTAGTTACAATGCCTGTAAAGGAAATGAGTATTCTGCTAGAGTGCCCCCTCCATCCTGTATTCCCAGAACAATTTGAATGTTGTGTCATAGCCGTGTGCCATTTTGAGATCTGCAGATTTGCATATTTTATACCCTGAAAATGGAGATATGCAACTCTGAAGCAAGTTTGGATTTGTGTGTGTTTGTGCGTGTCCACTCTCTCCCCTCTAGCAAAAGTTGATTGTTTTCCAAAGTTTTACCAGGGATAGATCCCTGAAAAATATAAGAGTCCCCAGTGTGTACAATTCAGATTTTTTCCTGCCTTATTGAAATATTATTACTAAGAAAAAGTTCTCTGATGATGTTTTGTGTGCCACTGTCAACAYAGAGGACACCTTAGGTTTGATACCATTTGATATCAAATATTTGATATTTAATTCCAGGCAGGGTTTTGAAGAGTGGGGAATGTCATTTTACTCCTATGATGCCTTTCTGATCTATACAACCTTCTGCAAAATGCAGGGACCATTTTTTTCAAGAATTGATATCAGGTTTTCTCYGGTTCTAGTCAGTGTTGCCAGATTCCAGTGGCGTTACAAAGATATCATAGATCTGCCAAGCCCCTTGTGATGGTGCTTTTTTCAGTAGCTTTTATTTCCATGGTTTAAATTATGAATGGGCAGTTGTAGTCATGGTGCCTGAGTTGACTTTACTCTCTAAGTCATCTATCCACCCAATTCAGCTTTGCTTTTTCTAACATTTATGTGTGTTGGAGGAATTCTGAGTGGTCTTCTGGGAACATCTCCTTTAGCTGCCAGTGCTCTAAGACATCTTCATCCAAGATTATTGAATGTTCATCTAAAAACAATGAAATATTATGTTAATACCATTACATCATATTCTTTTTGCTGTAYGACTTGAAATATTTGACTTTTACTTTGGGTCTTAAAAAGCTTGGCTTGTTTAGTTAGAAACTGCTTTTTGCTTGCTCTTAAATTTTATTTAAATACSCTACAATAAAAGCTGGCATATCATTTGCTCTGCATAAATTTATTCTTTCAAAGCTGTATTAATCAATAGTTATCTAAAATCAGAAGAGCTGCACAACGTATCTCTTGCTGTTGCTTCAAGGAGCTTTAATTTCTTGTGCCACTGAAATCCGCAGTGTAAACTCAGAGGCCAAAATACAGCCTCATTTTTTTTTTCAGTCTAGTAATTCATTAAGTAAAAAAATTATCTAGCATTTCCAACTCTTTACATGCAGAAGTTCCATTTGTATGTAAATTAATGGTTGAAAGGCTGTTACCCTATCTAATGAAATACTATTTGTTCTTCCTGTGATTAATTTCACTTCTTCCAGACCTATGACTTTTTTAATCACCTGCTTTGTGGATAGCAACATGTTTATTTAGGATACATCCACTGGGTAGAATTGAATTTATGATTAAATCCTTCTGCAAAAATATAGCAATAAAGAAAATTTTCACATTTTCTTTCCTATTGATATCCTTCATCCTGGACTGGTATGCAAAACTAATCACATTATCCCTTAGACTGTCCTTTATATGCACATCCAAGGCATCAAAGTCATTTTCTGATATAAGACCAAGTTTATACTGTTTCTTGCATTCTTTAATAATTTATTTTCTTCTAATTCTTAAAAATACTTTTTCATGAAAAGCACGCCTGTGTATCCAGTATGCTGTATTGTATGGGGAAAGTATGTGCAGAAATGCAGTGGGCTGCATTCTGGTGTCTGCTGCATTGATATCAGCCTGGGTAATTCTGTGGGGTGAGGCTGATCACGTAGCCCAGTGCAGACGGAGTCACTGAGAGTCTGCTATTGTAGCTGACCTACAGTTATTCTAAGGACATTTCAAACCTACATACCCCATTTTTTTCTTTCAGACATGAATAGAACAAAGCCTAATATGAATTTCAAAACTGAGCCTTTCTTTCTGCATGTGGTCAAGAGGCTTTTAACATTTTAGAGCTGCAGTCTTGCTATAGTAAAACAATGTTGGATTCAGCACCAGCGTTGGATCGCAACCATGATTTGGATGGAAGAACTGTGCAGCTGCTTGGCTGCTGCTCTATCGCATGCCTTAAGTAGTGGTAACAGAGACGAAGAGAAAGGGCTTTTATAGCTCATAGTGCACCTAGTTTTCCTGAGTAGATGAGTGTTGCAAAAACTAGTTGCAACATTTATCAATATCGAATATCCCAAAGCATAAGAAATTTAAAAGGCCMGTATAACTATTATGTCAATATCATGAGAGGTTATGATAGCTATACAATAACATTTTAACTAGTTCAGGARAAGCGATTACCCTAGTTCTGCTCCTAAGGGTTGTAATCTTGTTTGGCATATTTGCTTTTAATGACATAATCAGAGGAAGTTTGGTTATTTACACATGCATCATCTTCAGCAGCTCAGTCCTACTTTCAGCATCAGTTACCCCCAGAAACAGTTTGCACAAATGTTTGAAATGTTTGAAACTCCTTGTTTTCTTGCAATTTAAGCCCAGTATCTGCATAGGCTGCTATATGGTTTGAGGTACAGGTAGCCACTTTGGAGCAATTAGCAGCCTGGGGAAGAGTTCTGCCACTCCACCAGCTAAGCAGCTCCCTCGACCACAACTTTCATGGTGTTCAGAGTGATCCAGACAGCCCGTTTTTTAATAAACGGTGTTCTATTTCTTTTTGATGATAACACAGAGAAAATCTTGCAAGATTAGACAGATGGGAAGGYGGTTGTATTGCCTCTTATTCTCCAAATGGTAGCTCATGATTATTATGCTCTTTTTGCTCCATTATTATACTCTGGAACGCACAATAAAGATGAAGGATCACTGCTCGTTACGTGGTAGAGTCTTAGGAGGGCAATTTTCTTCCATTTATGTTCTCCAGAAGGAAGATGSTTTGTTTTCCTATTATGATAGATACTTACTGGCTTTATTATATCTGTGGAATTATAAACTAAGTTTGTTTAAGACAGAAATTCCTAAAAGAGGTTTTATGTGATGGGTTGTTTTCCTTTACAAGGCATAATTATAGTGTAAGCAAACCTCCTTATGCACCTTTTAATAGGGCTAGGCTATCAACTCTATCAATGTTTTTTTCTTGTAATCTTTTTTGCTGTGGAAAAAAAATGTTTCTCCGTTAAGTACAATTTTATGATTTTTATGTAAGTTTGCCATGGGCAAAGGTCTCTCAGAGGTGGTATTGAAAGACTGTTGTAGGTTTATTTTTGTGGTTATTCCTCAGAATGTCACTGTTTGTTTTACTGGAACACTTTGTAAGACTGCTCATCCTGCATAAAGATATATGCATTGTCTGTATGATGTTAATGGACTTGCATGCAGTAGATGAGCTGCAATAATACTGCATGAGCTTGAGTAATAACTTTGAAATTCCTTTTTGTTTCACGCTTCTTTGTAAGCTAATAGTGGGAATGTAACGTGAATTGAACACTGCAGTGCAGTTTTGTCATCTAAAGATGACTTTATTTTTAAATAGCTGAATTAAATTTTTTTTCTTATAAAAACAAAAACAAACGAAGCATCTCTAAAGAGACACTGGATTCTTGTTCTTGTTTTGTAGGGTTAAGGCTGAGAAATTCCCTGTGATCCGTGTGACAGGTGAGCACAAGACCTCGGTGAGCGTGTGAAATGGCTCCTGAGGTGCAAACAGGACATGCTGGCGGGGCACGCGGCGCCCAGCCTGGCCGCGGGGCAGCGCGTGCCCGGTG